>JAZHYW010009875.1:0-57437 GCA_037355805.1 Ixodes ricinus | reverse complement strand
TGTGTGTGCGTGTGCTTGTGCGTGCGTGCGTGCGTGTGTGTGTGTGTGTGTGTGTGTGTGTGTGTGTGTGTGTGTGTGTGTGTGTGATATTAGACTGTCTCGTACATTATATATATATATATATATATATATATATATATATATATATATATATATATATATATATTAAAAAAAGTAGAAAGCCCCTTTTGAAAACAGCAACAACGGTTGGTTTATTCTTCGACGTTTCGGCCGGTGTCCGGCCTTCGTCCGGGAGAACTTCTACAGCTGGACGCGGGTGATATTTATACAATGCTATCGTCAAGTCTAAGTTTCAAAAAGGGCGGGATGACGGTTGGATTTTGATAAGAGCGTAGGTGTCCATTACTTCTTGTTTAGATCTTACACAGCGCAATAATATTCTAAACGACCAAGAAAATGCTTTAGATTTACGCTTTTCAAACACGGACGGTGTACGAGTGGCTCGAAGTGAACTTCATATGGTTCCTGCTTATAGCTATCACCCTGCTCTTGATGTAGTTCTTTCTGTTTTTGATCCTCCGTTCCTCAGCTCCTCTAATGGCACTACCCCATACACATCGTATAAGTATTCAGCGGGGAATACACTGGAATGTATTACCATCTGTCCGGTGTTGACTGGGCTTCAATCTTGGAGCCGTTTAATGTCAACGACAATGTATATCTCCTCATTAGTGTTATTCAGGAGACCATCGCCAAATAATCCTTCTCAAAACATTTAATAAATCTCGCTTCCCTAACTGGTTCTCTCGTAAACTCAGGAAGCGTTTAAAACGAAAAAAAATGTTTTGCACAGGATGTTTAAGACAAGTTGTCTTCCAAAGTGGGAAGTTGAATTTAAAATTTCCAGAAAACAATGTGAGAAGTTTTAAACCGTGATCGCCAAGCGCACTGCAGCTGGGTGGAACTACAAATCGGTAAAAATCCTAAGACATTCTGGCAGTACGCTAAATCCCGCTTGGGGAATACTATTGAGTCCAAAATCGACTTGAGTGGGCATAAAGACAAAGCAAAGGGCATGCCTGAGTTGTTTTCGAATCACTTTGCGTCAGTTTATATTAAAACAAATTACTGCTCCTCAACTATATTGACTCACTGGGATGGGTTTCGTGACCCATTAAGTTCTCTTGTCGATGAGAAATGTGTTAGGCTAAGTAATAAACGATATAGACCCACATTGCAGCAGGTCATGACGGGATACAAGCTGCAATTTTTTAGGGTCATCATAAAGTATATACGTCTATACTGTGAACAATATTGAAAACTCCCAGAAGTCAGGACTATTCCCATACGACTGGAAAGTGGCAGTGGTTGTTCCGGTCCTGAAATCTGGAAATAGTGGCGATGTTATTAATTCCAGACCGATTTCTCTTCTTCTTATTTTTGCGAACTCTTCTGAAATCATCATCTCTCAATTCCTCTCCTTTAAGTTTCGTACCTTATTGAAAAAACCAGCTTAAGCTGGTTCAAGCTTCAAGCTTGGTTATTGCTCCAGCGTGCCCAGTTTGGCATGCTGGATGATCTGGTCATACTGGTCATGCTGGTTGATCTGGTCCCAACTTGAAGCTTGGTTATTGCTCCAGCGTGCCCAGTTTGGCATGGTGGTTGATATGGTCATACTGGTCATGCTGGTGGTCTGGTCCCAGCTTCAAGCTGAGTTATTGCCCCAGCATGCGCAGTTTGGCATGCTAGTTAAGCTGGTCGAATTCCCCACCAGTTTAACCAGTTTAAATGGACACACAGGATAAACAAGCCAAACTCATCAGAAAAGCCAGCTCGGCATCCAGTTTAATATTTTCATGCTCGCGGCCTGCTCACATGAGCCTAGATGCTACACATCCTCGGCGTTGACACAGTACTAACCGACGCAGACAGTGGTTCTCGGTGCAAAACAAACAATGTTATTAAAACCAGATTGCTTATCTCTCAACACGAAAAATACTAGACACACACCAAAAACAGGCAATAACAATAAAACATACTACACGTCTGAAAGAAGCGAACCTAGGTCCCGCCAGTGATGGGGGCAAAGCGGCCTCTTGCGTAGTCGGCTGACCCGAGGAAATGCTTGCGACTTGGATGGCATTGGCGATACTCCTCGGCACCAGCGTCATTCACGAGCACACACATGTTCGAAGACATGAAACGACACCTCAGTCGGGGCATCCGACTTCTTCCCGCGCTGAACGGTCTGCCGCTCGCTGTCTCCTCAAATCCCACTTCGCTTGCACCGCCGTTCAAGTAGTCTCCAAACAACGCGCACACAGCCGTCCCTTCGAAAATCTGCCCAAGATAGCCAAACGTGTCTCAGCTTCTCTCTTCTCGCACACAAAAGAAGCTCGCAGCGCGCCTGAGGCGCCCGGTCGTCTACCAAAAACGGGAGGACAAAGAACAGGACGTGGCCTCGCCCCAGACCAAGCCGACCTTGGCACGCGCGCTCCCAGCAATGCCAGCTCGACCACCTCTAGCCGACCTTGGCGTGCGCGCTCCAAGCAAGACCAGCTTGACCAGCTCGACGCAGCTTGGGCCAGCTTCAGCACCGACTCGAATAAGCTTGACAAGCTTGAACCAGCTTCAGTACTAGCTTGAACCAGCTCAAGTACCAGCTTTTCCAGCTGCAGTGCCAGCTCGAACCAGCTTGAACCAGCTTTACCAGCTCTACCAGCTCGAACCACCATGACAAGCTTGAACCAGCTCAAGTACCAGCTTGCCCAGCTCGAACCAGCTTCATTACCACCTAGATCAGCTCGAACCAGCTTAAAAACCAACTAAACCAGCTTGACCAGATTGATGTTTGCTGTTTTTTTCAATAGGGGTAATATAATCATTCCTAATCGGCATGGCTTTGTGTCCGGTAGACTGACATCCACCAATCTCGTTTCTTTTACGTCTATGCTTCATATGAAGTAGTTTGTAATATAGGACAGTTGTAAGTGTTCTTATTTAGACCTGAGTAAGGCCTTCGACGTACTCAACCACAACATCCTTTTATACAAGCTTTCCTCCTACGGGGTATGTGGTTCGGTATACAATTTGTTAAAAACCAATTTGTTCCATAGTCAAGCGTATGTCCGTGTCAACAATACCACCTCATCCTTGTAGAAGGCAAGCTCTGGAGTGCCTCAGGAATCTGTCTTGGTCCCCCTTCTTTTCAATATTTTTGAAAATAATATCTCTCACGTTATATCAAACTTTTCATTTTTGCAGTACGCTGATATAAAACTTTACAAAAGAATATCGACCTGAGAGGATTGCATCACACTTCAAATGACGCGTATTCCTTCGGTCATTCTCTGCAACGCCCATCATATATTTTTTTCCATATTTTTATCATGACAAACTGCTTTCGCGTAGAAGTGAACTGAGGGACCTTGGTGTTATTATGATTAAACCCTGAGATTTGGCACTCAAGTTACTAGAGTAATTCAATCGGCCTTGCACAAGTTAGTTGCGGGGTCTTACATAATGAAAGAATTCAATAGCACGTCCGCTTTTTTCACCCTGTACTGTTTCTTAGATAGATCCCAGCTAGAGTACGCCTCGGCTGTTTCGAACGGCATTTACAAAACTAAAAGTTTTTCTGTCGAGCGAGTCCAAAACAGATATATTTTCATCTTTAAATATCGTTACATTGAGAAAGCTACTGTTTGTTTAAATACTGGGGGAAACTGGGGACTCGTCAACTTGTTGAACCTGCAGCAGCGGCAGGTGAAGTCAGACATTTCGTTTTTGTTTAAGACCCTGCACGGCTTGATTAACTCTCCGAGCCTTCTCTCCGAAGTGAGCCTTAGAGTTCCACGTGTGCCTACACGGCTTTACTCGCCTTTCTTTTTATAGTTTCGACATTTTAGCTACTTAAACCCGATCCAAAGATCGGCTGAGTATTAAAACCGGTACTCTGATACATTATATATTTTTAACTTATGAAACAACAATTTCGGAAACGCTTTTCAAAACTTCCTTTAAGAAGAAAAGGGCTGATCAGTTAAAGGGCTGTTGTTTGTCAGTAGAATATCCAAGTGTTTGCTTTTTCTCTTACACATGGCGATGTTTCTGTTTTGTGCTTTTGACTTCTCTTGTTGATTTGAGTGCCTTTAATACTTTTCAATATTTTTAGTCTCAGACTGGTGGACTGCGATCCCCTTCTGCACTCGTGTGCATGTGTTTGTATGTTTGTGTTTTGGCTTGTTTCTTTTTTAAGTCTTTCAGCACTAAGACCGATTGGGTGTTCTTGTAGACTGTAACAAACACTGATTGATTTGATTGATTGATTGATTGATTGATTGATTGATTATTACTATTATTATTAAAAATGCCTTTGTTGCCTTTTTTGTATCAAACGAAAACAAAACCGGAACAAAAATGGTTGGTATTGTAGCTTGACGAGGTCCTTACACTCTGACTTTGGCAGAGTTTCAAAGACTGTGCATTTTATATACGTCTGTCGAGTCTCCGGACCCACTACACAAGCATTAGGCAGGCTTCATTACGGATATGCTTTTGCTTTCTTATGCATGAGAATACATTTTGAGATTCAGCGTTAGCGGCCGCAACGTTGAACAGGAAGAAACTATTCAGCTACATAAGGTGGTATTTAGAACTCACAGCTTGATTGCAAGTTGCTTCAATGACCGATAAAAGTGTTACTTAAAGATATTTTTTCTGACGGCAGCAGCTGAATGGTTTCTAATTATGCGAAACTTAAATTGCTACGTAATTTATAGTTTTTAAATACTTGAACTGAAAAATTGTAAGGTCCGTGGATTACCAACTTATATTTATTTATACATTCCTGGCTAAAACGTCGTGTTTATCATGTGAGTTTACGAGAACGCCTCAAATTTATTACTTATCTAAATAGGGAATATATTACATTGGCGAGCATAGTATAATGTATGTGAAAATAAGGTAAAGGGATAGCCAAGTATTTAAAGTGGCTTAGTCTATTTATATATTGGCGCGATCCAATAAGAACTTCGTGACTGCTTTGTAACGAGCATTTTATGTTTCAGCGGGGCATCAGCCCAGGCATTGGAACACTACACCTTTGACATCTTCAGGTGAATTTTCACCGAGTGTTGGTAAATAAAAAAAGAGGGATGAGGTTCTGTTGTGTTTTGTTGCTGACTACGTGGCAATGCGATAGCCTTTCGACCTTTCTTTATGAAGGTAAGATTCCACTAAATAAATTAAAACGGCCCTCGTACCTTGATTCAACCCTTGGTTGTGCGAAAATGTTTCCCTCTTGCTGCTCTGTTCCTAGTCAAACGCTTTTCTCTTCTTTTTCTGCATTTTATTGGCACGACGAATACGCCGAGCCTCAGTGGGCTACTGCGTTTGTTCACCGATGTCCTCAGTTGGCTCCTTTTTCTTTGCGAGGTTTCTTATGGCGACTAGAGCGCTTATGCAAGCGTATGTCTTCTATCATAGGGTGGATGATTGGATGGTGGGCAGAGCCGTGTATAGAGAGAGTTTGGTCAATGGGAGGCGGGGGCAGAACCAGAACGTGCGCCAGACTCGGAAAGAGGGCTTGGCATGCTCTCTTGACCAACCAGAAACCGAAATGAATCCCCTAGCGGTGGTAGCGGGAAACAGTTCTGATCAAAGGTATATGTTCGTCTATGGTTTTAATAAGCGCGTAACAGTGAAGTGTAGAAACTCTTCGTGGTTGAAAATAGGGTGCATGTGTTGTTTTGATTATGATCATGCAGAAAGATGTAAGAAACGAATGCGCCGCTCAACTCTGTTTTGCTCGGACAGAGTGTGACCGCTCCGACGGCAGATTCCCGGCCCTCGGCGTTTGGCGTAAGGATTATGTCGGTCCTTCCGCTAGTTGCACTCTTCCACCATCATTCTGGATGAGCGTGGTTGAAACATCACGTGTACCATATTTTCAGTCACCGAGAGTTACTCCGATCCAGTTATGAGGTTTGTTTCTCACGACCACCACAAGGATATTATTTCCGGCTTCTGGTTGGTCACATTCGAATTTCTGAAGACGCCCTGGAACACGCCCAGCCCGCTTTCGGCCAACGGCGCCTCCTCATTTGTCTCCTATACTTCCCAACGAATGGCCAAACTCTCTACATATACGGCTCTGATGGTGGGTATTGAGGATGCCCTTCACATTGGGCGGTAGCTTGCGCCACCTAGCGCAGAAACATTTAGAGCTAAAAACAGTAGCACATCGCAATATTATTAGATTAACTCAGTTACGGAACTACTCATAGACGCTGCTTGCACGGGCAGTACCCCATTCGCTCACAATGACTCTCCTCCCGTCGTTCGACTAGCCACACGGCTGCTATGGTAACTGCAGTGTATTGTATAGAATACGTACATTTCGAGGCGTGGCGTCTACATGCAGTTCAACATTTTTAAAGCGAAAATCTAGATGGCGCTTCAAACGACAGGAGGCGCATGGAAGTGAGTGAGGGGGAGGCGAGGAAGGGGGAGGGGAGGGGGGCAGGGTACCCTTTTCCCAACGAGGTAGAGGGGCCTGCAGTGATGAACCGGAAGTTCGGAAGTGGCATCCCCCCGTTGCCAGCATATTGTACGCAAATATGACCACTCGTCACGTGACCTCACAAGAGCCGTGTCGTCATCGGTAAGATGGCAGCGGCCAGAGCTGGTGGATGCGAGTTTGTTCGGTGTGCGGTAGCCGTGATGTGGAGCTGCTTTCCGACGACTTCGGGATTCCTCATGATCGCTGACGCAGGTATAATGTGAAAATATGAAGTAATGAGACTTTATGTCCTTTTTGCGCCAGATCGCTCTCGATCATGTGGATATTAACGCCTGTGAGACGCGGTTCTCCTGAACCAAAATAGATATTGCCGTACCGGTGCTCGGATTCCCGGATGTGTTCGAGGATCGATAGAACTTTGAGTGCTTTTAGCATGAAATTTTCGCCTGCTATTAACTTTGTTTGAGCGTTGGAATGTCTGAGAATCGACGCGAAATGTGTACGTTGGATGTCGGGCTTCGGGGAATTCGATTCAGCCCTAGGTAACTGCATAATCACAGCAACTTTTAGCGAGAAAGTTCCTCCCATCGCTACGTTTTGTACTTATCAACACGTTTACGATTTAAATTCCAGCATAAAATCTGCACATTTTTCTAGCTTCGTTTGAACGTTGGAATGTCTGACAATCGAAGCGAAAGGTAGGGCCTAGGGGAAGTTGTTTCAGCCCTGCGTCACTGAATAACCATAGCCACTTTTAGCGAGGAAGCTCCTGCGATCTTTAACATTTTGTGTTAATCGACGATTCTACATTCGATAGCAATACATTTTTAAGTGAAACGCTGGCGTTTGCTTAAATGATGTTCAATGCGAACACTTTCAAAGCATTCGGAAAACAGTTCATTACTGCTGTTCATAAAACAGTGTATTTCTCCCCTTGGAGCTCAGAACACAGCTAGCCTTCACATTCTTGATTTATCAGTGCACAAAATGTTGCATCTGATGTCCCTTAGAAATTAGTATTAGTAGGCCCTTTACCTTGCCGATCGATATCAATAGTCCACAGTAACCTCTATGTGTTTGATCATACTCTTAGATGGTTGTCTAATCCATCATTCTACCCTCTAGAATCTTAAAAAAAATACAGCCCCATTTTTTAGAGGTCCAGAGATAGAGCCACACATATCAGCAATTCGTTAAATGTAATGCTACTCCAAAATCCAAGATTAACTGCACATTTTTCTCTTTCGTAGAATTTATCGCAGCTGTACTTTTTTTCATCAATAGTGCATTTGCCGGTCAATTATTTACTTGTTCTATTAACCTGGACAAGATGTTCTGTTCGGTCAATTATTTACTTGTTCTAATAACCTGGACAAGATGACTCATATTTGTGTCCATCCCTTGCCTGAACAGCAGTCTTGTTGAAAAATGTTTACTACCATTCCTTTCAGTCTCATCAATATACTTTTTTTAAAGTGTAGGCTGCTTATACTTCGTTTCGCCGTAACTTGGAAAAGGGCAACCGCCATAGCCCCCTCAAGCCAATCAGAGAGACGGAGCGAAGGTGTGCGACAAATCTGTGCAGACGAGCACTCTGATGATATGTTGTCATGTGTCTCTCTCCAACGTGCGTATTGACTCACAGAGACTGTAGCCTTCGCCGTTTGCCGAATTGTGATGAAACGAATTACAGTAGCTACTACTCTAATTACCCAAGGCCTTCATACTTTGGGCATTTGTTCGTCAAGAATGTTATGTCAGCCATAACTGTGAACTTGGCTCAGCATCTATTGGACTTGAATGCTGCATTAGCGTTCGATGTTGGACTGGGGCCCATTCGTGTGCTTTACGCCGAAAAGAAATGGTGACAGTTGTGTTGCTTGATGGGATTTTGCAAAGGGTCTATTGTGTCATATGTAGAGGAAGTGTCCTGCTATATACTATTAAACTAGAGGCTCAAGGGTGTGTTCATCTTTGTATATACAAGTTACAGAAATAATTATTTCTTACGAGTGTAATATTTATTTCCAGCAGCTGGGCCAGTTTTGTGCTCATTAACGTCAGTGTGCTATGATGCCCTTATAATGTTTGTATAGTTTTAAATATCCTCTCTGCAATGCTTCCAGGGGTCTTTGAAGGAAATAAATTAATAAATAACATTTTCACATCACTGGCGTTTGCTTTCGGTAAACCACATGTTCAGGAGAAGTGGAAGGAGTGCAGCTCCATGCTACAAGTCTGCCAGTCCGGTTTGTCCTATTTATTAATATTGGGGGGGGGGGGGCAGAGGTGCAAGTGCCCTCAAAAGCTCCGCCGCATGCAGTGAACACAATTCTTGGTGAGTAGACTCTGAAGGCGTAAATGCAAAGGTAAATATATTTATTTGGTTGGTGTATCAAATATGTTTATTTCCGCTTGATTACATGAATATTGATTCTTAGCAAATGGTTCCATAACGAGTTCTTTCTGCGACAGTCTCGTTTCCACCCGTTCAGTCGCAGCACCTGTGCTCCTTGTTGTCGGATGACGCTCCTCGCACGTCTGTGTTCAGTTTGGTCCAGTGGCAACTTTGACTGACTGACGCCATCTTGTAATCATACGTCATGTGCGGCCACTGACATCTGATCCACTGAAGCTGCAGGGCTGGCGTCTAATCCGCAAATTTTCCTGGTAGTTTTCTGAGTCAATGCAGCAAGCTTCGGTCGTGTATTGCTTAAGTAACTGTGCCTTTTGCTGTTCCGTTGACCTCATGGCTGGCAAAAATGTTTGTTTGCTATCCAAACCATTTCACTTTAATTTCGTAATGGCGATTTCTTCTGCATCCCACGACCACTGCAACTTGTGCAAGTCTGGTGTGGCAAAGTGAAGTCAGGTGATGCTTCGTGCCTACTTTTGAGAACCACCAACCATTCTATTGCATCAAGTCACTCATCGGCATTCTCCCTCAAAGTTGAAAATTGTGTGCTTCGTGAAGTGGACACAAATAATTGGTGTCAGCAAATCATTACGTATTGCCCTTGGACGACAACCGACTTCAAATCAACTGTCATTGCATTGCCGTTCACCTGCTTTGTTGTGCTTAATTCCAGTCTAGGTAATGGGGATCAGGAGCTTCGAGGTAATGTCAGCATCGAGGACAAAGGCCACCGAAGATAATCCTCAATGTCCCGCGAATGCTCCTCGAGACGTGGTCGAGGGTCGTTCTGCACGAAACCTCGCAGGCCGATAAATTGGTACGGGCAGCTCCGGTGGACATGGTCGGCCTCATGCAGTGGTATCAGAGTGGTTTTCGGTCGGCCATTCGCAACACCTCCGTTTTCCTTGGTGTACTTTGTTCAGCGCAGACCTACACCCGATGTCAAGGATGCTTCGGAGTTGGGGTGTCTCATTGACATGGCATAGAATACTAAGGGGCAGCTGGTGGCGGTCATCGTGCCATTGCGGCGTAAGTCGCCCTCGGTTCGTCAGATGCCGCTTCGCTCACAGAAGCCTCCGGTTGAAACGCCTGTCGAACTTGTTCCGAAACAACCTCGGTAATCAAATTAAAAGCCGGGCCACTGATGACAGGAAGTAGCTTCCTGATCTCCTCCCGGACAACGTTGTGGATGATGTCGTGGACGCCTTAGAGGCTGGCATCGAAGTTGCAGCTGGACGACTCGAGTGTCAAGACGCCGGGAAGTTGTTGATCGTGACAGGCTCGGGCATGCAGTGCACGTTCAATATTGGAAGCCTCGGCGATATGAACCATCGACTGTTGTCGGGGGTTACGGACAAGACAGCTGAAGGTGTTGTCCTTCACATGAGGGGCATGGGATTCTTAGCTTCTTGTCTTCTGTAGCATCAGGGTTGGCGTTTGTGCTCGATCAGGCGCAAAACATTCTCCATGAAGGCGGTGACGCACTCGTTGGGGCCGTGTCCTGGACCGAATCAAGTATGCGGCTCTCTCTCGTCGATGTTGGCTAACAAACGTGCGCTTCAGCTCGATCTTGTAAACTTCCCATGACGTTAAGGAGGATTCATGGCTCTCGGACCAGTGCCTGGCAGTTTCGTCAACGAGAAGTATAGGCTCTCCAGGAGCTGGTTGTCGGTCCACCCACTGTGGTGGGCGACATGGTCATATTTTTCACTCCAATCCTTGACGTATTCCCACACCTTGCGTCACAGGGAATCGGAGTGTGAAGTGCGACGGGCATGCAAACAATAGTGGGAGCGGACACGACTGGCTCGGATTTCAAGTTCTTTAGGTTCGTTCTTGCGGTACTCGTTCGTCTTGCGGTTTTTCTGCCGGGCTCGGGATAGGACTCTGTTCACGGCTCGCCAAAGGTTTAGGACGCGGCATAGTCCGCCACCTGTGTCCCGTTATCGGTCAACTAAGTTGAGGAGCCGCCAGGGTGCACACAGAGTGAAGGCCTATCGGTAAAGTACCCAACACCTTTACTAGAACATACGATGACAGCCGAGCATGGCCTGGAACTTTGCAGAATGTTAAATATTGATAAAATACAGGACTGGAACAAGCATCCTTGACAATATAACAAAACTGACAGAAGGGAGTCTATCCTGACCACTAAAAAAAGATAATTGCTTTTGTAGCATTCTGTCCGAATAAATACTCTCCTTTGGGGTTTTGCGACTGCCGTGGACGAAGGGAACTGAAATGGATGTGGAACCACTTTTCTGGTAATAAGCCACTGCAGATTGTCACCGCAACGCGGCGTGAATGTGTGAGCTGGGTAGGTAACACGCTCGATGAAATGTCCATATAGCTTGCAAGTCGCGTAACGAGTGTTGATGAAACGTTTGTGTCGACAAAACGTTCTACAGACCAGCGTAATGAATACCAACTGCAACAGCTGTGCTCCGTGAAACTGCATGTCTACGCCAGAACAATTTAGGAAGCAGCACAGCATCACCTAAAGCACGGCACAGGAACTACCAGCTTAAAGGCAGCTCTTCGGTGCGCCGTGCCCCTGTGTTGCGGGAAAGTGCACGCCTCCGCCGGAACAATTTGGGAAGCAGCACAGCATCATTTAGCACAGTACGGGAACTACCAGCTTCAAGGCAGCTCTCCGGTGCGCCGCACAACCAAAGTGAGCCTTCGGTTATTTCAACGAAGCGGCACCACGATTGCACACTGCCAAGCACCACTCACGCAATTTCCGTAGCTAAACTGTGTATCCAGATACATTGCACACGCTTCACTGCAGACCTCGAAGATTCCGATGGTCAACGAGAGCACAGAAACGTCGCCTTAAAAATTATCCTAGCGATATCCAAATCAATCCGAGAACCGAGCAACGCAGGGCCGATTGTCTCCTTCGTGGCCATATCCCCGTCGATCACCAGCGGAATGCACACCGTTCCTCCCTATTTTCACGTTATACCTACGTGATACATCACGCTGAACTCCTAAGTCGCTTTCTACCGGCTTCATATGACGGCTTCCCCTACGAACAAAAATAACATTTGGCGGCTATTTGAAAGTAGACAGGTTCTTACCGGTAGCAGTTTAGCCACACCGGTCACCAGATTGCCAAAGGGGTCGCCCGTATGGCTCAAAGGGGTCCCCCGTATGAGCCATAACGGTCACCCATTTGGGCAAACTGGTCACTCCTTTGGCGAGCGGGTCACTTGTCTGGGCAAATGGGTCTCTTGTTTGGGCAAAGTTGTCGCACGTTTGCTCAAACCGGTGACCATGTGGCACAGACGCGTGACCAGTGACCGGCAAGCTATGCCGGTTTAATCAAACGGCTCTCCGGAGCCCATTTGATACTGAACGTACAGATCGGCGGCATAGGCACGCCTGTTTCAGTCGTGGCAGACTATGTTTCCGGAAGGCCTGGAGCGCCAGTTCATCGATTTCAAATTGTCCGCGTAATTCAAGCAATTATATTTATATTTTAAATGCGCTGATGTTCGCTTATACTGCAACTGCAATAAGCATTTTTTTACGTAAACGCGTAAACGCGTCGGTGAGCCGATATATTTGACAGAACTTTAAAACTTTGGCGTTCTTTGTTGCCTCAAATTACTTATTCAGCTCGTTCCTCTCTCACAGAGAAAGCCACCGCGTGAAAGAATATGCTTCCAAACTCCGTTTCACCTCAAGTCAAGACGCAGCGAAGGTAGCACGCGAACACGTGGCTGCAAGAACATCGAGCATTGAGAGAGCACGCCCGCCGTTGCAGCAGTCAAACTACGAGCTCGCGCTCAGTGCTTTCTTCGCTCAGGCTCAAGTCGTGCTTCTGGCCAGCGCCATTTTCCAGCGTTCGAGCGCGCTGAAAGGCGCTCGATTCACCTGCTTTCCGAGGCTGCACGTCGTGCTGGAATGCCTGAGGAGAGGGTGGGGGGTCTCCCAGTGTCCTGTACCCGTGACCGCGCTCCCTCACTCCTCTCTCTTCTCTGTGTCATGTGACCCCAGGGAGAGGAGGACACCAGTAGCGCTCGAGCTACGCGCTCATAAGCATTACCTCCGAGATCCGGAAGCGTGCGCGCTTGACAGACGCTTTCTTCTTTGTGTATTGTACGTTGCAGTTCGAACTTCGTTCGTCCTACCTGTTTTTATCAGTCGCCTTACCCTGCGGTTTTATTAGGATATCTCTCGACAACGTATTGGATGTGCACCAAAGCCATCAGTGTTCGAAAAGTCCTACGCATGTATCAGCAACAAGCGATTCTTCAAAGTCAGGAATTCTTGCTGTTTGGTTAATTGAGTTCGGCAAACGACAGCATGTGCGCCGCATCGTGTTGAAACTTCAAGGAGCCTTCCTTCTCGTTTTTGTGTTTGTGTGGTTGTCCTAATTTGACCGTGCGGACATATACCTTGGATTACATCTTTCAAGTCCGCTATTATTATGGTAAGTGCACTGCAACCTACATGTTGGCCACGATTGACCATTCTTCAACGCGTACTCTTCCAGATTATTTTTAGAATAATTCAGCGTATCTTCTCACGGCAGCCGGGAGAATAATTTCTCCGAAAGTCTACGATTATAGTCTAGAATTTTCTCGGTTCTTGTTGGCTTTGCTATCTTCTCAGTTGTATAAAAGCTTATAGTGCCTCTTCACATTTCGCAAATCGCTTGCACGTTTGTACTTGTCTACGGAATTGGTTGTAATAAAGTTCTAGGAGAATTGAAAACAATATTTTGTGTTTGTTTCCCTGCCCATTTGCAAGCGTCTGCGCGAGCAAGATTTTTCTACGTGTTTTCTCCATGTTATATGTAGGTTTATGAGTTTTGGGCCGTCTTAAATAAGTTTAAGATAAGCAACCTTCCAGACGATACTCATTTAGGGCTAGCGAATAATTTGCCTATCCGAATTGCGCGTTCAAATGTGTGATCACGTGCCAGGTCGAACGGACACCCGTATCAAACGGGTATCGTTTCAAATGGGTACCGTTTTAAACGGGCACCCGTATGTTACAAAAACGTTTGATCCAAACGGATCCACAAGTTTGCCACCGGTTTGGTTCAAACGGGTCGACCAGTCCGCCACACGTTTGAATTTCAATTTTTTTTTCAGTAGGGTCGGCGTTTGAAATTAACTCGCCGAGACGAACGACAACGAACAAAGCATCCAACAAGCTCCGGCCAATTCTCCGACCCAGTTGGAGTCAGCCGCTGCCATCTTTCCCGTGACGTCGCGTATTTGGTTTGGTCACGTGACGAGTGGTCAAATTTACGTACAATGGCAGCGGCCTTATGGGGGTCACTTTCGAGTGCAGACCGGAACCCCTGGTTTACCGCTCTAAGCCCCTCTACCTCGTTGCCCCTTCCGCCTGAGTTCCACAACTGAGGTTATCTACTAACGTTGGCACAGCGGCAGTTTAACCCCAGGTTGCAGTACAAGGAACTTCATTCGAATTGCGAACTAAAAACGTACTTTTCGTGTAAAGAGCGAAAAATATTGGGCGCTGTAAAAAATCACCTTTATGCGTCAAGTTCATATTTCCAACACTTTTTGTCCCGTTCCTCCCATTGAACAGCGCGGTAAACGAGTCCAACTCTTATTGCCAACGTCACCATCGTAAAGAAGCGTCTTATTTATGGAGGAACGCGCGAACGCAACATTTGAGGCCAGGCAACGGGAAACGCCATATTCAGAAAGCAGTCTACTAACTTGAATTCCGTAAAGTTAGCCAATGTCGGACGCGCCGCTGTGGAGGTCGACGCTGAGAGCGGAAAGCGGTCTCCTGTCGAGCTCTTGGAGGTTTCAACGAAGTTTCGTTCACGCTTGGGGGGAAAGGGGAGGATTATACTAAAGTTTCTCCGTGCGAAGCGAGTGGTGTCCGCGCTCAGAGCGGCCTGTTTGGCATCCTAGCTTCAGCCCAAGCTAGCGTTCCTCGCTCCTAGCAGACGGCATTCAGAATATGGAACGGCTGGATCTGGGTTCACACGCTGCGTGCGCGTGTGTGTCTTTTAACATTCGGTGATAATGTCAGACGTAATTTAGTCTGCGGAAGGAGATGGTGGCGTATCGTGATCATGTGTGCCTTTAGGTTTTCTTGCCGCATTTCTCACCGGGAGGAACGTGAATCAAGAGTTCTAAATAAGAACCGTACGCAGATGGCTGATTGTCTCAAGCAACAAACATTTTGAGAATACTCACATAAAAAACACGGTGTTTCGGTCATCTGACAGCTGGCTTTCTTCCCCTAGTACATGGGGTTAAAGTTGCAAACTGCCAAAGTTTTTATCGATGCTACCCAGAGTCCCGCGAGTTGATAAAGTAGGCAGCACCTCGAAACATGGTATCCCTTGTCCTTTGATGCCCGCTTTGGACTGACCGTTCAGCTTTAGTTACTGTAGCACTTCACATCAGAAGTTTGACAGCTCTCATTGTAACTACACCGGTACGGCGGGGCATCATAGCACGTCCGTTGTAAAGGGTGACAATGTGTTTCTGAAACTGGCACTTATATTGCCGCGCGCAGGACAGAGCAAGCAGCGCTCTGTCACGGAATTTTAGGACATTTTTTTATCGTTTATTCCAACTCGGGGAGTAACTTTTATCATTTCGCCCTAGTTTTTTGTTTTCGAAACTGCCGGTTTATTCTCATCTCGAACGCTCAATGCTCGAACCTTCGGGACGAATTTTCTCGGTATGGACGCATCACTAAACAAGCAGCTGCCCGTGTCTCGCTTGATGTTACGCCGTTGGTTCGCCGCATGATTTTCCGCCGTCTCGACGCTCGTTTTCTTTTCTATTGTTTGGCGCAAGTTCGTCGATTAAACCTTTCTTTTCGCTTAATTATCTATCATCTCTTCGCCTTACTCCGTAATATTTCTGGTGGAGGTGTGGGGTACCGCAGCCTATGAAGCCTACTCCTCCAAGGAATCACAGCGCAAGCCCAGTACCCAGTTCAAGAAAGCCGTCCATGGAAATGACCGAGGATCGAGGGAGCCCACGTGTTCAGCGTTTGTCTACGGAATTCGGTCTACTGCCAGAGTAAACCCACCAGTCGACGAAGCCGACGATGAGCAACGAATCGTAGCAGACACCTGCCGCCTCCTCCGTTGTTTACCTGTCCGTCGCACTTCGAACTCCGACGACCATCCAGAGCGAGATTTACGAAGGCGTCGCATATAAGTTGCAGCAATATGACGGGTGGCGCTGCATTACCAATGAACTCCCGAACGCCGTCTTCAGAACATCTCTTTTTTCCCTCGAGGGAACCGCGCGACGCTGGTTCGGAAATCATGAAGCGTCGCTTACCAACTGGGAGCTCCTATAGGCAGAGCCGCGTTGGAGCTTCGCTAACTAGCAGCGACGGGAAAGGGCCGAAGAACAACTATAGTCAAGCGCTCAAGTACCAAGCGAAAGCGTGGTGAACTTTGTGGAGGACGTTATTCGCAGAAGAAGAGAAACCGAAGGTCCTTATGCGTGGCGTCAAAAAACTTTTTGGTGGCCTTATACAAATCCCGTTTACCACAATCGATGGTTTTGTAGTACCCACG
The DNA here is from genome assembly GCA_037355805.1 of Ixodes ricinus. Lineage (NCBI taxonomy): Eukaryota > Metazoa > Arthropoda > Arachnida > Ixodida > Ixodidae > Ixodes > Ixodes ricinus. The sequence goes on along the minus strand of JAZHYW010009875.1, from coordinate 40,994 downwards.
TGCACGGTGCGCATAGAAGAGAAGAAAGATAAGCGCGTGCGACAAAACCAGCGAAGGAGCTCGAGAGACGGAACGACCGGCGGAACATAACATCTCCTGGTGAAAGGCAGCTACCGTTCATGGATTCCGCACATGTAATATAAATATTGTAAAATACTGTATATAGAGCATTAAAAAGTTACGTACCGCGTATTCCACAAATTGGTGAACCGAACGTGATGTTGTTTAAAGCACGGAAATCCCCCCACGGCCTCCAAGTAGTAGAATTTGGACTAAATGGGACATGGGAATTTGTAGAATATGGGCTATGACAAAAGGCTAAAGAATGCCTTTCTTTTCAAAACGTCAAGCTACAGCGCCATACCGTGACACCTTTAGGATCTTTCAATCCACCAGCTGCTCGTTTTGAGAAAGTTCACTAGGATATAGTTGGTCCTTTGACATGATGCCATGGTCAGCGGTACCTTTTAACCTGCATAGAACGTTTTACTAGACGGCCAGAGGCCATACCAATCGAAAACATCTCTGCAGAAGCAGTCTCACACCCAATTGTACACATGTTGATCAGCCGGTTCGGGGTACCAGCAACGGTGACGACAGATCGAGGAGGACAATCTCAGTCAGCTTTGTTCAGAAAGTTGTCTCAGCTTCTGGGCGTCGCTCACATCAGTACCACTGCATATCATTCTACATCCAATGAACTAGTGGAGAGATTTCATCGCCAGCTAAAGGCATCTTTTAAAGCTAGTGGAGTCGGCTTCAGGTTGGACTGAAATTTTGCTTCTTGTCCTGCTGGGCATTAGAGCCGTTTTCAAAGCCGATATCGGGTGCGGCGCTGCTGAACGCGTATATGGCATGCCTCTTCGACTTCCAGGCGAGTTCATCCACCCCTCCGAACAGCTTGAAACACCGGATATTTTGGATTACGCATCTCGCCTTCCTACAACAATGCAACAACTCAGACCCTCGGTAGACCACAAGCAAGCCACCGCTAAAGTGTTTATAAGCCCAGATCTGCATACTTGTTCCCATGTTCTCGTAAGACATGATGTGGTACGAAAACAATTACAAGTACAGGTGTCATAAAAGAAAATTTACACGGTCTTTTTCACCGCAAAAATACACTAGACATCGCCTAACGCTCATTCTCCGCCCAAAGGTAGCCCTAGAGGTCACAACCAGATGTCAAAGTTTCAGCCCGATTCGATAACTTAATCAAAAGTTATAAGTGATTTTCTGAAAATTTATATGGGAAAATGGCGGCTGACGGAGTTTTCGAACACATGGGGCTTTACGGCACCAAAAACCGAAAACGGGCAAAAATGGGCTCTATTTTCCCATTGAAATTTTCAGAAAATCACTTATAACTTTTGATTAAGTGATCGGATCGGGCTGAAACTTTGGCATCTGGTTGTGACCTCTAGCTCTACCTTTGGGCGGAGAATGAGCGTTCGGCGATGCCTAGTTTATTTTTGCGGTAAAAAAGACCGTGTAAATTTTTCTTTTGTGACACCCTCATCAAGGTACTTCGACGACATCCTAAGTACTTCCACTGCAATTTAGCAATAGAGATGAAAATGTCTCATTGAATCGACTTACACTTGCCTATCTAGATACCTACGCGGCCTATAAATAATGCGCACCAAAACCAGTCATCACGTCAACGAACAAACCAAAAACCCTCTGATTTTGAAACTCTCAAGCTCCAACCCGCACACCATCTCAAAGCTTCTCCGGACTTCCTTGTTTCTAGGGAGGGGGAGCTAGTGTAGTGACCACGGTGGAAGAAACACATTTAGGTGATGACTCTGGCTGCTCTTCCCGCGGGGAGCGAGCGACCAGATCGTGTTCGGAGCTAGCCTCGAACCAGGAGTAGTTAGATCCGCGACACCGCGGAGGGCGCTGCGGTATGAGGTTCCTTTTCGGCGGCCACGGTGTCGATAGCGCAGCGTGCTCGCCTTTTTCGTGGTGTGGTGGTGGTGTGGTGGTGGTGTGCGGCCAGTGGCTGGCCTCGTGTTTTGCTTTGTCGCTGTTTCGATCACAGGTGCCATCCTCTTGCACGATGGTGAGCCTTAACCCGAAAAAAGAAAAGAAGATGGAAGAGAACACAGATTTACGGACTCTGGCGACTTGGTGGCGGGGTGGTGCGGTGAGGTACACAAAAAACCGGTAAGCAAGAGAATGCGGGATCACCGCTGGGAAAAACAACCGGAGCGGTCGGTTTGGGAGAGACCACATACTTGGGCGCCATCTATCAAAGTGCGAGTGAAGCGCGCTCGGTGCGCCGACTATAATGTGGCCACCGCGTCGGACAGAGAATCATCACCTCAATGTGTTCCTTCCACCGTATGTAAAACAAGAAGCGGTGAGAGAGTGAACGCGGGACCATCGCTGAGAGAAACAACCGGAGCGGTCGGTTTGAGCGGGACCCCATACTTGGGCGCCATCGATCCCCGTGCCAGTGAAGAGCGCTCGGTGCGCCGAACATAATGTTGCCGCCGCGTCAGACAGAGAGTCATCACCTAAATCTGGTTCTTCCACCGTGGTAGTGACCCACTTGCACGGTACGCATAGAAGAGGAGAAAGATAAGCGCGTGCGGCAAAACCAGCGAAGGAGCTCGAGAGACGGAACGACCGACAGAACATAACAGCTCCTGGTGATCGCAGCTACCGTTCATGAACTCCGCACATGTAATGTAAATATTGTCAAATATTGTAGATACAGCATTAAAGAGTTACGTACCGCGTATTCTACAGTTTCGTAAAAAGGCAACGAACGTCGAGGGAGCCCTCCAAGCCCGTGCAGTCCACTACCAGCCACTGCCTAACGTCGCTGTTCCTGCGCTGTTGAGCCTCGACGTCGGTTCTAGCCTCGCGGGTGTCCGTCAGAGCTGCGCCAAGACATTCGGTGATCGCTGCTGGCTGAAGAACGCCCACTTCGCTCTGCGCCACCGAAGCGGTCCGAGAAGAGGTTCAACGGGCGCTCCAACCAGAGGCTCTCTCAGTACCACAGCGCCTCAGGACCGACCCTGAGCTAGCTGGCCATAGCCCAATGACCGCCGCAAGCTGCTCGCCAAGCCCCAGCGCCAACGCGACGAGACACTCCAATGCAGCAATACGAGTCATTATGGACCACGTGAACAAGCCACCACGGTCGAGTGTCCTTGTTCCCGTCGTCAGCGACGCCGTCGCCTGTGGGAAAGATCTTCTGGAAGGCAACGTCCATCTGCTTCTCGGAAGATGATTATGCGTCGCAAGGTGCGCAACTTAGCTGCAAGGTGGATGTACAATGATCGTCGTGACGAAATTTTGACAGATGGCGCAGTACCGCCGAAATCGCCGCCATCTCCGATGAGCCCTCGCCATCTCAGCCGTAGTAGACCGCCGCAGCTCGACGTTAACCCCAAGCTCAGTGCCTCAAAATAACGACAGCTCAGAGACCTCCTCGCCGAATAGAGCGACTGCTTTGCGTCGACATCGAAAGCACCCCAAACAACAGTTACGAAACATCGCACCCATTACCAACGATAATAAACTCACTGTGCATCGACCGCCACACCGAATCTCCCGAAAAGAAAGAGACGATTCATGAAAAAGCACCAAAGATGCTCAACGACGACTTCATTCAGCTTTCACGCAGCCCGTGGGCTTCTCCCGTCGTACTGGTGAAAAAAAGGACTGAACGTTTCTATTCTGCGTAGACCACCGCCGGCTCAACGCGGTGACGAAGAAAGATGTGTATGCGCTCCTCTGCATCGACAACATACTAGACCGGCTGCACCACTCTCGGTAATTTCCGTCCATCGACCTGAAGAGTGGCTAGTAGCAGATCAAAGTTGTGAGCAGCCTGGGGATTTAAATCGTTTGGCCCAGGTTTCCCCTCCGATACTCGTCAGTGGCCATCGGCACCGCGAGTGTGTCAAGGGCAACTGGCCCCACGAGCGGCGCTCCGCCACTGATAAAGGGCCGTCGCAGCGTATTAGTGCGGGCTTTTAGGATCGTCGGCGCGGGCGATAACGGTCATTAAATGTTTACGTGTTGTTGAATCGGTGTGCTGTGTCATTCCCCGAGACGGGTAGCAGCAAGAGAAATCTCACAGTGTCGCCCAGATGTGATATGCTGCTCCTTTGGGAGGATGGCCGCGAACTGGGTTCGTGCTTGCTTTTTTCGTAGTTCATTTTGCAGTCCTGAGTTTGCCAGTACTTGCTGGGCGTTTTTTCCGCAAGCCTAACTTCTTCGACCTGTGGAAGCCTTCCCTACTACAGGATGCCGTCTACAGAAGACGCCGACAAAAATGTGAGTGAGGACGACTTTTTGACGCTCGGCGCACTCGCGGATAACGCCACCAGCGACATCTAACCAGGAGCTAAGCCTGCACTTTAGGTCCCGGCAGGCACATCATCAAAGGAAGGTCTAACATAACTAAAAGTGTCCATGACCATGCTTCTTCAGTTACAACGAGAGCACATGACGCGCTCAAGCCCCGCTCCTGCTGGAACCCCGCCCCCCAGGGACTACCTAAGGCTCTCGCTTAGCGTTCCGGTTTTTCCGGGGTACACAGATAAAAAGTCAGTCGCGATGTTCGATCTCGGAAAGGCGTGATTACCAAGCTGCGTCAGGAATCGACGACGAAACCATCCTCACCTGCCTTTTTCCGGTTGCATTGACGGATAGCGCAGCACTCTGGAGAGAGAGACTAGAAGTTTCTCGAGTATGGCAGATTTTGTTTCGCGATTCAGAGCGGAGCTCTTGCCACCGGATTACAATATCCGGATGCAGGACGAGCTCCGTGCCCGTACACAACACCCGCAGGAGTTGCTCATAGAGTTTGCGAGAGCATTCCTGGGGCTGTATGACCTTGCTGACGCAGCAAGGTGGCACGCGCTATCCGTCAGAGCCACCCATGCTTCCACCCACATCTCAGGGGACCTAGTTTTAGGGATCTTGACGAGATGGCACAGGTCGTGTGGACGATTCAGGCCGACATCCTTGCTGTACTCCGGTACCGGTTTCCTCCACCAAAAGCACTGCCCTTGAACCAACATTTGCTTGGCCTGAAGACCCGGACGAGTACAAAAGGCAGAGTGAGTCTTACGAATCGACCGAACGAGCAGCTCCCCGAGCCTTTGATCCTTGCGGATACGAATCTCGAGAACGCTTCGGGAACAAGCGTGCAACTGCAGAATATCACAGCGAAAAGCGTTCTCACAACCCGCAGCAAGTACGTGGGCGAGATACGAATATTGGGGACAGATCACACCACCCATCGTTACAGTACCCGTGGAGATGATGAGAACCAGGCCTGGCTCCGCTGTTTCCGGTGCGGCCAACCAGGACCGGTGCCACTAGACTGGGGCGAACGGCCCCGAACCTAGATGCAGGGAAACTACGAGAGCCGGCGCTGCTAGATTTCTGCCATCCGCCGGCAACGCGGAAAACACGGTCCACGAGATCGAGCCGTCGCAGCCGCCTCCGGGCCCACCGGACGCTCAGGCGAACTCCGGGGACTGACGCTTTTCCGTCGACACTCGGTGGCCCTTCATCAGTTTCTCCCGGTTGTGAGAGATAAGGCATATCCGCCGTTGAGGCGATTGGCGTGAGGCCCTTTGCGGATCCAATCACTCTCTGTCAAAACACTTCCTGCCATAACACCACCAATCATGAGACTCTCGGCGTGTCTGCTTTTGCATCGACCCCAGGGCTAGCAGCTCACACCGTTCTCGGTCTGGAGACTCTCCGGCATGTTCTGCGTTTCCATCGACACTCGGGCGGCCAGCTCATAACAATGACCGTCGTGAGACTCCCGGCGTGACTTCGTTTGCACTGACACCCGGGCGCCCAGCTCACACTGTTGTCAGTCTTGAGACTCCCGGCGTGCATGCATTTGCATTGACACCCGGGCGGCCAGCTCCCAACACACTCTGTCAAAACACTTCCTCATTCTCCAAGCGGCTAGCTTACACAGTTCTCGGCCGTGAAGCAACCCGAGGTAACTGCATTTGAGTTAAAACCTAATGCGATTTCCTTTCAGCCAAACACCGGCCCACCAGATTCTGGCCAGATCACAAGCATCGATGCCGGTTTGAAACTCTCAACACCAAGAATGGTCGCTCTGGATGGCTGGGCACTAATGGACTCGCACCAGCCGACGGGAGTAGGTACAATATCTAGCAAAGAAACCGGCAGTGCTCATCCCAGCTGTGAGTGGAATAGAAGCTACACCCAAATCTCTTGAACAGCGTATGACTGTGAATTTACTAGTGGCCGCTTTTTTGGATACTGGTGCAAACGTACCGCTTAGTGTGGATGCTATATTTGCGGAATGTAACAAGAAAAAGATACAGCTACGGTCAGCAAACGTGAAATTACAGGTAGCTTTGGGGTCATTACCGCCTGCTGCCGGCGCAGTGAGGTTACGAATTTCTTTTCATGGCACAAAACGAAGTCAACGTTTCGCGTACCTCCCAGGACTGCCGCTTCCCATGATAATTGGTCTGGATTTAATTGCAGCAGAGCGGATTTTACTACACTTCGTTTCAGGTTACGCCCAGACACAGCCAATGCTGCAAGCGCGAGTACCTGGCTTTCAGCGTTCCTGCAGAGCACGCGCGCTCGTGCAGTGCAAGCACTGTTAAGCGCCACATGCTCGCGCTTGCAGCATCGGCTGCGTCTGGACGTAAGCTAAAACGAAGTATAGACGTCGCCCAAGCTGGATATTGGTTGGGAGGCGAAACAAAATTAACGCCGTTTACCAGACGGCAGGATTGTATTCGCCACGGTTGGGCAGTATCGCGATACAAATGTATCGCGATAGTATTTCAGAAATACATTTCATATCTGTATTTCTGTATCGCGATACATTTTTTTCACCGGTATCTGTATTCCTGTATCGAAATACATTTGGAATGTTTCTTTGTATCGCGATACAATCAGGATGAAATGTATTTCGTTACATTTCTTGAGAAATGCTTCCCCCCCCTCCAAAAAAAAATACAAATCCAAACGCTATTTTTTTTTTTACTTCTGAGGGCACCAGGGTCAAGGAGATGCTGGGGCATTGTTACTATGCTGACCAAGGTCCGTTCCGATTCTCCAAACTATTTTTCTATGCGTCCTCTTCTCTCTTCTGAGAAGTGTTGCGTAGTCGGGGACTCGAACCAGGTGGCGCGCCAGGAGTGGAGTCGGAGCCTCTTCCACCGCAGGTCCTTAGGTAGGAATTTCTTGAGCCATTGTTTGCTGGCATCCAACGCCCGCTGCTAACCGACTCTCCCAGACGGCAAAGCTAAGTCACAGTCCGTTGCAGCACGAGCCTGGTGGTGGTGGTGGTGGTGGAATAGTAGGATGACTCACACAGTAATGTTTAACACATGTTCGAATGCGTCTGCTGCTGCGCCCGCAATATTGCACGGCTCAAGGCTACGTCATCAGCTGATGTGAGCGTGACCCGCGGCTCTGGTGATCCGAAACCCAGGAAGGAGGCCAGACGTGGCCTCGCTGTGCCGGCCCATAGTTCGTACGCCTGCAACTCGTCTTGAGCGCGCTGTTTCTCGGAGAGCTCGCACCTGTGCCGGCAATATCAGGTCGCAATCCACGATGTCTCTGTTTAGATGATGCTAGGCGAAACTTGAGGACTGCAATTCATCTGTCGGTGGTGGAGGGTCGGCAAGAAGGACCCTCACAACAGGGATGGCACCGTATCGCAAAGTGCCAAGCCTACGGAAAGTAATTTCGGGATCAAAAACATGCACTTCAAACTTCATCTCAGTTGGCATCTCAAACGAATTTGAAAAATGTATTGCAGTATCAGTATTTCTGTATTTGTATTTCTGCCTTTCTAAAATGTATTCCTGTATTTGTATTTCCAAATACTTTTTGCCTCTATTTAAAATGTATTTCCGATACGTATCGCGATACATTTTTATAGATGTATTTTAGTATCAGTATTTTAGCTGCTATTTCAATGTATCCCAGTATTTGTATTTCCAAATACATTTTTGAGTATTTCTGCCCAACCCTGGTATTCGCGGACAAGCGTTTCCTTTAAACTTTGACAGGAAGATGTCTTCACTTCCAGACAACGTGCTCAAGGTCGTGCAAAAGTGTTCCGGTGAAAACAACCAGAAGCAGCTCCAGCACCTGCTGGAACCCTTCTCGCCAATGTTCACGGAAAGACCTGGAAAACTGATCTTCTACGGCACCGAATCGAAACCAAGGATGCACACCCAAGGAGGTTTATTCCAAGACCCATAAGCTCACAAGCGTGAACTTCTTGATGAGGCGCTATCGGAAATGATAGACACAGGTGCTGTACGTCAGTCCAAGAAGGACGGCGCAGCAAGGCTTTGCGTTGATTAAAGGCGCTTAAATGAAGTGTCAGTAAGAGACAGTGACCCGTTTCCTAGTAGTTCCTTAGTAATGTATGCCCTTGCAAACACGACTGTTTTCACAACCCTCAATTGCAGACGCGAATTTCTTCAAATCGAAGCTCTTCCAGTGGATGTGAAGAAGACTTCATTCATTTGCCACAGGAGGTTGTTCGAATTCACTCTCTTTCGCTTAGGATTGTCCTATTCTTCCACCAGCTTTCAACGCCTAATGCACGTTGTCCTCGGTGACGCGAAGTACGAGTTTGCGATGGCATACATGGATGACGTAGTGGTGTTTTCACGAACATTCGAGGAGAGTCTTATGCACCTTCGTATTATGCTCGAATGAATGCGTCAGGTCGGCTCTACGATTCATCCAGATAAAGTTCAGTTGGCCTCGCCTGTAATCAACCATCTTGCATTTGTAGTAGATCACGGCACGTGGCGCCTGAATGAAGATATGCTGCCCGCAACATCGGAGTACCACCCCTCATGACGTCAAAGGCCTACAAAGGTATCTTGGGATGAATGAGTTTCATAGAGATTTCATTCCGCAATGCGCTGAGATAACGTAACCTCTGGAACCAAATGCTCCGCAAACAAAACAACAAAAAAAAACGAAGTGGTGTTGGCGGCAACAGCGGCAAACCGCATTAACGTGTCTTTAAGCGGCTGTGAATAAAAACGCGTGTCTGAATCTGCCCGACTTGAATCGTTCGTTTATCTTGCAGACAGACGCAATCGACTAAGGACTAGGAGCAGTTCTGCAGGAACATGACAGCGTTCTTCGTGCCGTAGCTTTCGCCTGTCATACGCTAACCAGAGTGGAGCGAAACTACTCATCAACCGAAAGAGAGTGCCTGGCAGTTACTTACGTGCTTAAGAAGTTTGACATGCAACTTGACGGCACATCGTTTTCCATTCAAACTGAACACATGGCTCTCTCGTGGATCAAAGGACTTCAAAACCCTGCAGGACGACTCGCTCGATGGGCCCTTTTGCTCCAGTGCTACAAATACACAATCGAGTACAAGCGTGGAGTGGTTAACCACGTAGCAGATGCGTTGTCACATGTTCCACTTCTAGGGCAGGAAATGCAGGTGGATCCCGACATTTTCGGCAAGTGCCAAAGCGGCGCCCATCGCACCAGTTTCGAAGTGGAAAACCATGGTGAGCACAGAGGAGCTCCGGGCGGCCCAGCTGTCCGATGGACTCTGTCAGAAGGTGATGCACCAGCTGGCAGAAGAAAATGCAGCTGACGCTAGCAATCCCAGAGACTTGGACACATACATGTTGAGCAGCGACGGCATCCTCCTGCGATACATTCCCCAGGCGGACGACGGGTCCAGCGACCCGCCATTTCGGAATGCAATACCACGTAAACTGCGTAGGTCATTTATAAGATATATGCATGATACCACCTTGGCAGGACACAGCAGTGGGACCAGAACTTACGAAAAGTTATCCCAAATTGCAACGTGGCCAGGTATGATGGAGGATGTAATGAGGTACACACGTAGCTGCACGGTTTTTCAGAAGGCGAAATCCCGAGGTGGCCAACCACCAGGTTTAATGCAGTTGGCCGAAAGCAAGTACCCCTGGGAATGTGTTGCCTGTGACGTTGTAGGTCCCTTTCCCTGTAGTCCACCGGGCAATCAATAGATGCTACCAAAGACCAACCGTTTCACGAAGTGGGTCAAAATGTTTCCTTCGCGCAAATTGGACTATACGAAACTTTGGGACTGTTTCCTTTAGACGTTCGCGCGCTTTGGATTTGCCGCCATGCTTATTACGAACAACGCCTCTTACTTTGTTTGCAAGGTGTGCGTGGATCCGTGTAAAGCGCCAGGGATACACAACAAACGGACTTCTTCATTCCATATACAGACGAATATCACGGAAAGAGTGAGCCGTAACCTGAAGCTAATACTTGTAGCGCATACAGAGCGACTCAAAGACTGGGACGCAAAATTGGTGGAAATGACATTCGATACCCACACAACAATCAACCGGGCCAAAGATTTCACTCCGGCTCGACTTAACTTTAGGAAAGAGCTCTTGTTTGCCCTGGGAAACGGCCTTCTTTGAACTGATCCTGCAAGCATGAAGCGCACTACCACGCAGTTCGCAGAAAAACTCCGAAAGCGCTTCACAGAGAACCTGCGTGAAGCTCGAGAGGGCCTCAGTGTCTCGAAACTGCAGCAGGCAAACCAGTACAAGGGGGGAGAAATCTGCAGATCAAGGTAGGAGATCTAGTACTGAGGTGAACTCATCCACTGAGTGATGCCGCTAGAGGCTTCATGACCTTTTTAACAAAAAGATGGGAGGGCCACTACCCTTTTAGTAAGAAGCTCTCCAATCTGTCATACGAACTGGTGCATTACGAATCTTGTGAAGTATGCGGGACTATTCATGTCGCCCACCTAAAACCTTTCTATGACCCTATGAGGTAGATGTGCCGAAGGTACCACAAGGCGACGATCCAGACCACCTCTCAGAAGATTCCACACCATCTCTGCCGCGATACAACTTGAGACGGCGGTGAAGACGACGAAAAGTAGCACGAGCTCTAAGTGCATTATACTCATGCCCTCTTTTTTTCCGGGGGCCAGGGGGGGGGAAGGAAAAGTAGCCGTGCTACCGTTTGCACAGAGGGCCAAGCATCGTTCATGCCGCGCAACGGCCTCATGGTGTTTTAGTTTCTAGTTCCTCGTGCCAGACACGTGGCGGCGGCGACGAAGCTCACGTGATCAGACCCGCCACAGCCGGATCAGTATTGTCCGGAATTACTGACATCGGACCCGTGCTCGCCCATCTGCGAAGACCCTTGATGACCCAGAAAGAAGCCCCCCCCCCCCCCAGACCTTCTAAGACGTCCCCCTTTTTTGGCTTTTGGAAGGGGAGATGTGTGGTCAATCTTGGGATTGAAAGTTTTTGGCCTGGTTGCCCCTCCGACAATCGTCAGTGGTCATCTGCACCGCCTGAGGGTCAAGGTCAACTGGCCACGCGAGCGGCGCCCTGCCGCTGATAAAGGGCCGTCGCAGCGTATGCGCGGGGTCTTTTGGGATCGTGGCGCGGGCGATAACGGTCATTAAATGTTTCCGTATTGTTTAATTGGTGTGCGGTGTCATTCCTAGAGACAGGTAGCAGCAAGGGAAATCCTACAAAGTCGACGAACGGGAACGAGATAATACTACCTTCGTCACGCCCGATGGAATGTACAGTCGGCACGGAATGAAACGCGAACAGTGGGTGCATGGTTTTCGCTGGATGCTGCACCACCTGAATCAGATAAGAGCTGCAAGAAGATGGCTCCTCCTTCGATGTGTTAGACTCTTGCTCAGTGCATCCAAACCTTCGGTGTTGCGTCTCTAGGTGACTCAGCGTGGGTCGAAAGCCATGCGCTCCTTGTTCGCGTTTCATTCCGTGCCGACTGTGCGAGTTCAAGGTAATGCACTTCTAACTGTGCACGGAGCCAGCAACTTTGCAGCGTGTCATGGACACCGTACTGGCAGGCCTCAAATGGCAGAGTTGTCTTGTTTATCTCGACGACGTCATGGTATTCTCGGGCAAATTTCACGAGCACTTGCGACGCCTTCGGGCTGTTCATCAAGCGATCAGGACCGCCGGACTCACCCTCAAGCCGATGAAGCGGCGGTTCGCCTAAAGCGAAGTAAAATTTCTAGGCCACGCTATGAGTAACGGAGCTGTTTGCCCTGACCCTGAGAAAACTCTCGCTGTAGCGGAAATTCCACAGCCCACCGACAATAAGGCCTTCCGCAAATTCCTGGGCTTTTGAGCGCACTTCAGGCGATTCGTTCGGGATATCGCCAAGTTTTCTGCGGCGCTCACGCAGCTCACGAAAGACGCCGCGAACTTTAAATGGGTGAAGAAGTTTTCTGCGGCGCTCACGCACCGCACGAAAGACGCCGCGAACTTTAAATGGGGTGAAGAAGAACAAACGGCATTCGACGAGCTGAAGCGACGGCTCCAGTCGCCACCGATTCTCGGCCACTTCGACTAATCAACCGAAACGGAAGTTCACGCGGACGCCAGCAAGGTCCAACGACAAGAGGGTGCATAGCGCGTGATCACCTACGCTAGTCGGACGTTGTCGAACCCGGAACGCAATTACTCGACGACCGAGAAGGAATGTCTAACCGTCGTTAGTAAAATCACTGCCAGTGGTGGTCACCGACCACCACTCGCTGTGCTCTTTAGCAAGCCTGAAGGACCCACCGGGACGCCTCGCTCGATTGAGCCTACGACTCCAAGAGTACGACGTGTCCGTGCTCTACAAGTCAGGCCGAAAACACTGCGACGCTGTCGGCCAGTTTAGAGCCCCTTTAAATCACCTATGGCTACCGCCAAAGACGGCGACGACAACGGTCGCTTTCTTGGTACAGTGAGCATTAACGGCATGGCAGCGCTCCAACCGGACGATCCGGAACTGCACGCCTTGATCAACCAATTGGAGGGACGAGGGGGTACGATTCCCGGAGGTTTCTCACGTAGCCTTCCACCGTTCGCTGTCCGGCAGAGTATTCTCTACAAAGAGAAGTTAAAGGGCAGCAACTAGACGTGACTCCTGGTAATCCCTACAAGTCCTCAAGATGAGATCTTCTAAGCCTGCCATGACGACCCGACATCAGGTCACCTTGGCTACAGCAGGACTCTCGCAAGGATCCGAGAGAAATACTAGTGGCCCAGGCTCCCAAGGACTATCCACCTATACCCACAATCGTGCCACGATCGCAAGCGACGGGAAAAATCGCTGACGAAGCCGGCAGGATTTCTGCAGCCGCTAGTGCCCCCGACTGCACCGTTCCAGAAGATAAGAATATATCTACTTGGACCTTTCCGATCGTCGATGCAGGGAAACCGTTGAATAGTCGTGGCAACTGATTATCTCACCCGGTGCGCCGAGACAAAAGCACTCCTGCAGAGAACCGCTGTGGAAGTAGCCAAGTTCTATCATTAAGTTTCTCATCCTCAGACACAGCGCTCCCCAAGTCCTAATTACGGACCGAGTCTCACCATTCATGGCGCAACTGACACAAGAGAATACTCTGCCTAAGCCACACCGACCATCGTCGAGGAACGGCATAATACCCACAGACCAACAGGCTGACGTAGTGATTAAACAAGACCATCACCGACATGATATCTATGTACGTGGACGTGGAACACAAGACGTGGGATGAGGTGTTGCCCTACGTCACGTTTGCGTACAACACGGCGGTTCAAGAAGCCACTGAGAATACACCTTTTCAGATGGTGCGAGGCAGAAAGATGACGACGACGCTCGACGCCATGCTGCCCCACGATCCGACGGACGATGGTACCGACGACGACCAGCCGTCACTGAAAGGGCGGAAGAGGTACGGCAGCTAGCCCGCCTTCGGATAAAGCGCCAACAACCTTATTGAAATACTTTCTAAATGTTTACACAGGAATCTTATAGGAAGGTGCTTCCTGTACTTGTTTCTACAGGAAGTCCTACAGGAAACAGTTTCCTGTAAAAACATTTACAGAAAATCTGAAAAGAAGGTGTTTCCTGTACATTTTCCTGCAGGAAGTCCTACAGGAAGCCAATTCTGTAAAAATGTTTACAGGATATCTTAAAGGAAGGTGTTTCCTGTACATTAGTCTACAGGAAGTCCTATTGGAAAACCGATTTCTGTTAAAAATGTTTACAGGAAATCTTTAAGGAAGGTGTTTCCTGTACATTATTCTACAGGAACCCGATTTCTGTAAAAAAATGTTTACAGGGAATCTTAAAGGAATGCAATTCTGGTGTATCCCTATGAATGAAATCTTACAGGGAGGCGTTTCTTGTATACCTTTTCAACAGGATAACTTATAGGAAAGCATTTCCTATATATTCCTATAAAGGGAGTCTTACAAGAAAGCATCTTCTATTTATGCCTACGGTAATATGATGGAAAGTCGAATCCTGTAAGGTCCCAATACGTGAAGCCAAACCGAGTTCAATTCCTGTTATGCGATGAGATCTCCTCTAAGAAGCCTCACAGACGTCGATTCCTCTATGGCCTCACAGAACTCGGACATTAATCATATCCGTTATACTGTCATGTGAACTCACGGAAAAGAGACGGGAATTCGGTCATACATCTTCCCATTTAAATGGATCATGGGACTAGTGCAGTAAATCACTTCCTTTATACCGCCAAGTTACAGCACGGAAAAGAGTCCTTACAGGAAGTCAATCATTTACCGCCGTTACGCGACTGGTTGCCCGCAGCAAGGTGTCTCCTGTGGCCAATCAACCAATATGTAATTGTGTAATGACTACTCAATGATGCATGTAAAAGACCAAATGTAAGTAGTACTGAACTGGCTAAATTGCCTATTTTCAATAAAAACACCAGATGCCATCTTAACGTACACCAACTTTCCAGTAACTCGCATACAACAAATTTGAAATTCACTGAACTGCAACGAACAATTTAGTTGTGCTTTCAGGGTTCCTTTACGTAGGCCACTCATGCTAAATAGAACGCGAATGGGACGAACGAAAAAGTAGGAAAAAATAGTTATTCGCAAAGTAACACACTCAAAGATAAACGTATGCATATTACAGTCGGAAAAGCGAGCATAAAATAGCGTTGTGCGCGTCATCTTCTTTTCCTCTCCATAACATAAGAGCAAAAACAAATCGTCTAATAAGCTATCTAACACAAAATGCTATCATGGTTTCTCAATATCAAAGTCATTTGAACACAAAGCAATACGGTAAGGAAGTGAGCACAAATGTGTGTTTGCACATGACAATGAGCACGAGCTATTGAAAGATGAAACTTTATAGAGAAGAAGCATGCCGACAAACGGGTTCTACTAAGAATGCGTTAAGAACGCACTGCGAGTGGTGTATACGAGGTGTAAACAAACGCGCGCAGTAATTTGTTGCGCTTTTCTACTTTTCTACATCCTTCAAAATTTAGCCCAAATGTGAGGAACTTCAGATAATATTGTGCCAAAACTTGATTTTACTTTATTAATACTAAAAATATAATGCCTCAAGCCCCGCTACACGTTCAGATAGTAATGGGAGGCATGTGCAAATTTTGAAAATTTTCCGTTTTAGCCACAAATAACATAATATTTATGGTTACTGATTACCAGCTGAACGTTAGGAAAGCGACGAAGAGAGAAAGATACACACCGCTGGACTAGCAACCCAGCAGTCTGTATCTTTCTCTCTTCGTCGCTTTTCCTAACGTTCAGCTGGTAATCAGTAAGCATGGATAACCAAGCGGCTCAGCTACAGGCCATCACAACATAATATTATATTTGATCTGTCTGGAAGTATCAAACAGCGACAGTACTCGGAATTTTCGCAATATCTATTATGCTTCTTGTCCTCCTTGTGCTTCTCACCGCGCATTTATGTAGTGCAGTGAAGCGTCAACCGCGAAGTAAGTATAGATATTTTGTTTATCGTTCTTCGCCACAGTGCATCCGAGTGCTAAAGGGTAAGCATTCCCCCAGAGCGCAACGTTAAACAAACAAGCGTCGGATATTTTAAAAGAAGAAACTTGAGAGTGTCAATGTCACGTCTCTCAGTTGCAGTAGAACATTCTGAATTAAACAGCGGCTATTATTTATGATCAAGTTCGGTATTCTAGCGATATATATATTTTTTTTCAAATTCGGGATTTAGCGAGGGCACTCGCAAGAAAATTTATACAAACTGCTCTATAGGTTTATTTTTATTATAAATCCGTTGTTAATTTGCCACCGTTATATATCTTTTATCCATTGGAGGTACAGTCAATAGTGTAAATTAAAACTAAATTAAGTGAAGCACTAGAAGGAAGCTTGCGAATAACATTATTGACTTTGGCTGGATCGTTTGAAGAAGGCTTGATCACCGTTTACATGTCGATCTCTGTTATTATGAGGTTCTACATACAAAGCATCATTTATATACATTATTTTAACAACAAAAGTTTTTTTTTAATCTAAATTAATCATTTTTGGTTTACCTTTAGAACTTGAATGAAACAAATGTGCGTACTCAAGATAATTCTAATGGACTATACTACTTGGTTTATATTTTATTTTATACCTAAAATGACAAATAACGGCAGCCCATACTGTCCAACATCGATCAGCATCTTGTTGCCATGCCTAGTGCTTCTAAGTGCAACTAAGCACCTAGTTCTGTGTTTTAGGAAATCAATCCAGCCATTGCACATATGTGTGAAGGCAAAGCATACATGTTTTCTAGTTGAAGAGGCCAACACATGAATCTTAAAAGATATAATATTTACAGTGCTATCAATAAAAATGAAGTGTGTGCTTGTGCTCTAAAAAACCTTTTGCTGCTCCATAATACATTTCTGGCAACTCCAACAGTTTTACAAAATTACTCGGGTCAATCGCATCACCACGCGCGTGAGGGCATTCGAGGCGTAAATAAACACACAAGGTGCTCGACTAGCACACGGACTAAATTAACACAAAAGGAAATGTGCAACTCGCGTAAGTTCAGTCTCGTTCAATCCTGTTCGGCAGCTTGCAAATGAACACCTTGCTTCCAAGATACAAGAATACATACAGAAGATACCATGGAAAAAAGAAATCCCTTAGTAATATTGCTCTGTGAAATGAAGCACTCCTGCACAGGACCTAGGTAGCCTCCTTCTTCAATCATCACTATTTTTTTGCACAACATAAAACATGTCTTCGATGGAGCAGAGACTTCCACATCCACATTTTTTCAATTACAAAAAGCACAGGCTCAAATCCAATCATGACTGCACTGTTGTTCTTTCTTTCGCGAGTATACTGTCTGCTTGTGTAAAGGTTTACATGATAAACAAAACGAAACTACTCCCCCGATAAGAGAGTTAAAGAGCAGCCTGCCTCAACAAGTGCTTCTTCTCCACAAGCCGCTAGTTTGGAAATTTATTTGGCCTGACCAACCATTGTGGCTCCATCTACTTAACAGAACACCTGCACAAGCCGGTGCTTTGTCATTTTATCGCACGCTGCCTTTACATGGGGCGAGACACTTAATATCAAAGGCAGCAAGTCCCCCTCTTGCGCCATACATAGGCGGTTCCAGATCTAAAGATGTAGGAGTTGTTGCATGTTAAATGTAATCATCCTGATGTTCTAGAGCAGTGGTACTTAATCCACAAACCTCTTCAAAAGTGAATCTAAAAATAAAAAAATATTTTAAGCCAAAATTCATGGTATACTGTCATAAAATCTGTAATAACCACGACGAAGCGCGACGATCCCAACCAGAAGAACCTTTATGGCGTCCAGCTCGTTCTGAGAGCTTACAAAACGATAATGTCTCATGCGCGAGACGAACGCGGCCGATCTCACGAGCTTGATGTCAAAGCCCCTCGCGCTACTAGCTCAGCACTTGGTTCTTGCGCTACAACAATCTTCCCCCTTAAAGCGCGACCTGCTGACCACTTTCTAAAATCTGAATGTTTGAACTAGTCGGGTGGATGACGCACATGAGCACTTCGTCGTGACTCAACGTCCGGCTGGTCGTGGCTTTCAGTTGACGGTGACGAGTCTGCAGGCGGCGTCGCATCAGGTGGAGACGACACCGAATCAGTACTCGAAGCTGTTGCACATGTCGCGCTATCGGACATCGGTTCGTTGTCTAGGTCATGTGTTCTCGTCATCACAGGTAGCTGCTCATGCTGCTGAGTTGGGTCCGATTGATCGTGTCGCGGAAGCAAGGATGAAGCTTCATCTGGTCGTGTCGAAGAACGGCGCAAGTGGTCAGCGTGCACAAATCGCGTTTGACCGGCCACACGCACAATATATGTCATCAGACTCACAATTTGTGTCACTTCACCGTCCTGCCAGGGAACGCTCTCACCTCGCACAGATTTTACCCACACTCTTTCCCCCGATCAAATGCGCGGTCTGTGCCCCTCTGCTTGTCGCATTGCTGTTTAATGCTGAGCTGTTTTTCAGTCATGTCTTTTACAAAGTCGGGCTTGATGAAAGACGACTTCACTCTTGGTTGTCTCTCTGAACTCTTTCAAGAAGAGTTCAGCTGGAGTCTTTCCAGTCACCGAATAAGATATCGGGCGATACAACCACCGTACTGAAGGTTGACGCGCAGCGCGTGTTGACGAACGAGCCGACTCTAAAATGCGGGCGTTGCGGAAGTAAGAAGCACAACAGCCACGCATGCCGCTGGGCCAAGAGCAGGTGCTATCACTGTGGTAGGCCGGGTCATCTTGCGAAAATGTGCCCGAGCGACGCTCCGAGGAAACGCGAAACGGCGTCGACACAAGGCATGCGGGGACGAGCACTGGCGATGGCGGAAGACGGTGCGGAGGGGAACGTAGACGAAGCGATGCACCTCTGGACTTTGACTTCTTCTCGGAAGTGGCAATTAGAGCCCCCAATTCACAGGACATTCACGTGGTGCGGTGTTGACATGCCAATGCTGATAGACACGGGGTCGCCCGTCTGTGTTGTGCCCCGCGAAATTTATGAAAAGAACTGGGGAGATGGCCGCCATTGCAACCTTCAGGTGTCAAGCTTTCCTGTTATCTTGGCAAGCTCCCCGTCCTAGGACAATTGGACATGAAGGTAGCCTACAAGGGTGCCGTAGTAGAGTGCCCCCTAATTGTATTGAATTGCCCCGGTCCTAGTCTATGCGGGCGGGATCTACTGTTTCAGCTGAGCAACGCAGGGTCACCTATTCTTCACATGACTGCGGAAGCTGGATCGCCAACGAGTCTCCCGGCCGCGGACGACATCGCCAACGAGTTTCAAGACGTCTTCAGTGCGGAACTCGGCTGCATCAGCGGTCCCCCTGTACACCTTCAACTCAAGGAGGGAGCTACACCAAAGTTCTGTAAGGCACGATCCATCCCTTTTGCTCTCCGTGATAAGGCTTCTCAAGAACTAGACAGACTGGTAGCAATTGGCGTGTTATCACCGGTTGCGCATGCGGAGTGGGCTACGCCCATTGTGCCTGTCTTAAAGAAAGATGGAACAGTTCGGATTTGCGTCGATTTCAAGATCACGTTAAATCCTGTATGCGAACTGGAGCAGTACCCATTGCCGGTGATTGACGACATGTTTGCGTGCCTAAACGGCGGAGAGTACTTCAGTACTCTCGACCTTCGTGACGCGTATAACCAAGTACCGCTTGACGAAGAATCACAGAAGCTATGCGTAATCAACACGCATCGAGGGCTATTTTGCTTCAAGAGGCTGCCTTTTGGCATAGCGTCTGCCCCAGCCATCTTCCAACGTAAAATCGAAACAGTCCTGCAGGGACTACCAGGCGTGCAAGCTTACCTCGATGATGTGCTGGTTGCGGAGCGACAGGGAAGCAACGATACTCTGCGAGCGGTACTGCAGCGTTTCCGCGAGCACGGTGTAAAACTCCGGCGAGACAAATGCAAATTTAGTCAGCCTTCAGTCACGTATTTAGGGCACCAAATCGACAAAGACGGCCTACATCCCACTGAGAAACATGTGGAAGCAATCGCCCAGGCTCCTAACCCGACAAATGTGCAGGAACTTCGCTCGTTTTTGGGCATGCTGTCGTATTACTCCAAGTTCCTGCCGAATATGTCATCCGTGCTTGCACCTTTGTACCAGTTGCTGGGGAAAAATGCGCGTTGGGTCTGGAGAGAAGCTCAGCAGGCCGCCTTTGCCAACGCAAAGCAGTGCTTACTTGCGGCAGGGGTACTCGTTCACTACGACCCCGCGAAACCATTGAAACTGGAGTGTGATGCTTCTCCGCATGGCATCGGTGCAGTGCTGTTTCATACGGTCGGAAAAGTAAACCGGCCCATTGGCTTCCGGTCGCGAACGCTGACCAGTGCCGAGCGGAATTACTCTCAGCTAGAACGTGAGGCCTTGGCTCTGGTTTTTGGGGTGTCGAAATTTCGCGACTATCTCTTAAACAGAGATTTCACCTTGGTCACAGATCATCAGCCGCTCCTGGGCCTGCTGAAAGCGGACAAGCCTACGCCGGCGTTGGCCGCAGCCCGAATACAGCGCTGGGCTCTCTACCTCGGTGGATTTCGCTACAAACTTCAGTATTCGCCCGGTAAGCTGCTACTAAACGCCGACCCACTCAGCCGGCTACCGCTGCACACTCCAGAACCACCAGCAAGGAGCGAACCCCCGAGTATGTGCACGCGCTGGCAAGTTTCGATGATGGCACTGTGTCTGTCGAGGAACTCAAACAGCTAACTGCGCAGGACGTGTTACTAACGAAGGTTGTGGAGTATACGAAGCACGGCTGGCCTACACATGTAAAGGACGCGGGATTGGCGCCATTCTCGGAACGCCGGTTGGAACTATCTGTGGCTCACGGGTTGGTATACTGGGGTCATCGAGTTGTTGTTCCCACACAAGCACGAGAACGGGTACTACACATGTTGCATGAAACGCATCAAGGGTCCTCGGCCATGAAGGCGGTTGCCAGATCGGCATTCTGGTGGCCGGGACTAGACCGAGAGATAGAACACCTCTCAGCGTCGTGCCACAATTGCGTTCAAAACCTGCCTATGCCGGCCTCTGCTCAACCCATCAGTTGGCCAGCCGTTAAGGAAAAATGGTCGAGGCTCCACGCCGATTTCGCCGGGCCGGTCGCAGGCAGCATGATACTGGTAGTCGTGGATGCTGCCACTAAGTGGATTGAAGCCGTGCCCATGAGGCAGGCAAGCACGTCATCTACGATTGCCAGCTTGCGCAGCATTTTTGCCAGATTCGGTGTTCCACGCACAATAGTTACGGACAACGGCACGCAGTTCACTAGCGAAGAATTCGCCATCTTTGCTAAGAACAATAACATCGCACACCTACGTACGGCTGTGTATCACCCACAGTCTAACGGACTTGCTGAACGAGCTGTTCGTACGATTAAGGAAGCGCTAAAGAAGATGAGCGAAGGCACACTTGAAGAGAAGCTAGTCAAAGTTCTTTTCAACTACAGGAGAACGCCGTGCCACGAGGGAAAATCCCCTTCCGAACTTCTATTCGGCTACTTGATCCGCTCGCGCTTGGACTCGTGTTTCCCACCTTTCCCAGGGTCAACCCAGGAGACGGAAGAGTGGACACTGCCGCCCGACACAGCCGTGTACGCCCGTAACTACGGCCAGGGGGAGAAATGGACACCAGGGAAAGTGCAGTCCACTACAGGGTCACGCATGGTCACCATTCAAACGCCTACTGGGGTGGTTCGACGTCACATAGACCAAGTGCGTTCCAGGCCGAGCCCGGCATCCGCTCGGAGCAGCGTTCGAGACCAAGACGAGGGGAGCCCTTCGGCTGCAGCTGCGCCCGCACCGACCGACAACGAAGGCGATTTGAACGAGCAGCCTACAGACCAGGTGGCGCCGGCACAAGCGTCGCCGCCTATCCAGAAGGCGCAGAAACCCCCTCAAGCTTTGCGACGATCTACTCGG
This sequence comes from Ixodes ricinus, assembly GCA_037355805.1. Taxonomy (NCBI): domain Eukaryota; kingdom Metazoa; phylum Arthropoda; class Arachnida; order Ixodida; family Ixodidae; genus Ixodes; species Ixodes ricinus. The sequence continues at coordinate 19,189 of JAZHYW010009875.1, read as the reverse complement.
GAAAGGAAGCCTGTACAGCGTCTTCAATACTAAGGGAGGAGAAATGTTGTAAATCATCTTGATATGCTATCTCCCGCCGCCTGAGCCAGGCGTGTGACGTATCAACAACTGCAGCGTTATGTCTTTCCTCGCCCTTTCTCCCTTCCCAACTCCTCTCTCTTGCTTGCGTTAAATACTCTGTTCACGGACGAATAAACGTTTTTCCGGTCCCCAGCGCTGGTCTCGTCAGTCGTCCACGCACCGTGTGCGCTTGCTACGTAGCAGGGGGTGTTCCTATAACTCATCGAGAAGCTGTCTAGCCCTTCTTGCACTGATTCTTTTTCTCCGACTCAGCGTGAGACAGCACTTGCTTTAGCAGTGCCCGCTTTGTAGTCTGCACAAGACGTTCGGCAGCCCCATTTGAAATTGGGTGGTAGGGCGGCGTCTTTGTATGTGTAATGTTATTTTTTGTCAAGAAACGTTCCAGATCCTGAGATACAAACTGTGGCCCGTTATCACTCACAATTTCTTCGGGGAAACCGAAGGCAGCGAAGGCACTGCGAAGTTTGGTGATTGTTTGAGTTGCAGTGGTAGTGCTCATCAACCAAACTTCAACCCATTTGGAATACGCGTCCACTAAGACAAGAAAGTTATGTGGACCCTTTGCCGCGAAATCAATATGGACCCTCTGCCAACACCTCGAAGGGTATGGCCAAGGGTGCAGTGGTGTAGGCTGCGCCGACGGCTGTACGACCTGACACACCTTGCATTGCTTCACGTACTCTTCGACAGCTCTGTCTAATCCAGGCCACCAAATAAAGCTTCTAGCTAACATCTTCATTCGGCTGGTGCCGGGGTGGTCCTCATGAAGCAACGTCAGAACTGGTGGTCTCAAGCTCTCGGGTACGACAACCCGCGATCCCCAAGTGAGACAGCTCTGCTCAATTGAAAGTTCGAGACGTCGGACGTAGTACGGTTGTAGTTCGTCTGCGACGTCTCCTGGCCAGCCAGATCTGGTGTACTCTAGAACTTTGCAAAGTGTGGCATCTCGTGCCGTGGCTTTTGCCACATCTCGGGCTGTCAAGGGAGTGCACTCAAAAACCGAGAGACATTCAGCTGCCTCTTCTCTGGACGTCGAACAGACAGGTAGCCTAGACAAGGCATCAGCCACTTCTGTTTCAGTGCCCTTACGGTATTTAAGAGTGTAGTGGTACGCTGACATAATCAAGGACCACCTTTGCATCCTAGCAGCTGCTAGGGAAGGAGTTGCTTTGTTTTGCCCCAAAATCCCTAGAAGTGGCTGATGGTCCGTGTACAAAACGAACTGTCGACCAAACAGAAACTTGTGGAATTTCTTTAGGCCGAATATAAGAGCGAGAGCCTCCCTTTCTCCCTGCGCGTAATTCTTTTCTGCAGGTGTCAGTGTTCGCGAAGCGAATGCAATCGGACGCTCCTCGCCATTCGGCAGCACGTGGAAAATGACAGCTCCAACGCCGTACGATGACGCATCACACTGCAAACCCAGCGGCTTGCGAACGTCGTAATATGTGAGCGCGCGGCTGTTGATCAGCAGGTGCTTCGTGGCGTCGAACGCATCGCTGCACTGCTTGGTCCAAACCCATCTTTCGCCCTTCCTCAGTAACCGGTACAATGGCTCTGCCACTGACGCCACATTTTTCAAGAATTTTCCGTAATAGTTTAACAGTCCTAGGTAGGCTTTTAGCTCTGTGGTGTTTGTGGGCTCTGGTGCCTGGATGATTGCCTTCACTTTTCCTTCTGTTGGGTTGATACCCTCTGAGCTCAGTTTGTGTCCGAGATACGACACCGAGTTTTGGAAGTACTTACACTTTTCTTGTTTGAGAGTAATGTTGTGCTCGTTCAATCGTTCCAAGACGCACTCAAGTGTACGTTGGCAATCGTCTATGTCTCGCCCTGTGACAATTACGTCGTCAATGTAGCAACCTACATTGCTTAGGCCCATCAACACCTTATCCATTAAGGACTGGAACAAAGCTGGGGCGCTGGCGATACCAAAGGGAAGTCTATTGTACTGATAGAGTCCCTTATGGGTGTTCACCGTCAGGATGGGTTTGGATTCTGGGCTTAGCAACACTTGCTGGTATGCCGAGGATAAATCCAGCACGCAAAACACTTTGCCATCACAAACCGCAGTGAACAACTCCTCTGGCAGTGGAAGCGGATAGTGGTCAACTTTCAGTACTGGGTTAACTGTGACCTTGAAGTCACCACATAGCCTCAGTTTGTTACCTTCTTTTTTGGCACCACTACCAGCGGAGTTGCCCAGTCACTTTGACTCACTGGCTGGATTATGCCTTGCGTTTCGAGCTCAGACAACTGCTTTTCAACCGCGTCACGTAACGCGAAAGGTACTGGCCTGGCTTTACAAAACACAGGTGAGCAGCCAGCTTGCAAGACTATTTTTGCTTCGAAGTCTTTGATCGCTCCAAGCGTAGAAGAAAAAACGCACGGGAACTTGCTGCGTAGTTTAGCTACCCTGTCTTCTGTGCTTAAGCTGAAAATAGAATTCCAGTTCAGCTGCAACTTGTCTAACCAGCTCCGTCCTAGAAGCACAGGAAGCTTCCGTTCACACTCACGAACCACGATAAGGGGCAACTTAGCAGATTGCCCTTCATAGCATGCAGTAACGTCACACTGTCCTAAGACCTGCATTCTCTGTCCCGTGTAAGTTTTTAACACGAGTGGCGTTGACTCACATTTGACGTGTGAAAACTTGGACTTGTACACGCTTTCCGGCATTACGGTGACAGCGGCCCCCGTGTCGACCTGCATCGGCAAGTCCTGTCCTTCGACGTTCACAGTCACCATGTAGCCTTTCTTTATCATCGAATCAGCTGTGCAGTTGTGCAAGATGTACTCGTCTTCCTCTGATGACTCAGATACTAGATGTGTCGTCAGTGGTTCTTGGTTTACTCGACACATCTTCTGAAGATGGCCCACTTTTGAGCATCGCTTACAGGTGTAGGTCTTGTACCAGCAACTATCTGATGCATGTGCCTTGCCACAGCGCTCACATTTTTGTTTTGTGTCCTTTCGGCACGTCGAACTCCTTGTCTTGGGTTTCGACCTCCTTCCGTTTTAACGGTGTTGACAGAGGTGTTCACAGCATCGCTTCGGCTCCCTACTTGTAAGGCAGCGCTTTGCTTGGCGGCCAACTCCCTGTCACGAGCGATCTTGCAGGCGCCTTCAAACGTTAAGTCATCCGCCGCAAACAGAGCTCTTTGAGTTTCCTCACACCGGATACCTGCCACTAATCTGTCACGCAGCGCATCCTGAAGGAATACTCCAAAATTGCACTTTCGAGCGAGGTGTTTCAACTCGACAATGAAGTCCTCCACACTCTCGTGGTCTAATTGGATCCGGCGGTTGAATTTGCACCTCTCGGCTATGACTGAAGTCTTCGGGCTGTAGTGGTTCTTTAAAAGAGCCTTGACTTCTTCGTACGTCTTTTGCCCTGGAAGTGCGGGAACTACCAAGTTCTTCAGGACTTCGTATGCTTCTGCCCCAATTAGTGTTAAAAACACCGCTAGTTTTTTTGCTGCAGCTATTTCGTTTGCGCTGACGAAAAGTTCAAAGCGTTCCAGGTAAGATTCAAAGTCCTGGATCTTTGGGTCGTACTCGTCGAGTCTGCCTAGTCGCGACATGACTTCGATAGGCACAAGAAACGTCCAAGCAGGTACTTATCTTGTCGCTGCTTTTCCCGACGTGCGTTCGAATTCCACTGCTGACGCCTGGTCCCCGGCCGCCTTCTCTGAACGTTGACGGCTTCCCATTACTTGCTGTCGCTTTCCTTACGCGACGCTTGGCAGACCAGTGCAGGCGAAACCGATCCTCGTCGCCAATGTAATAACCACGACGAAGCACGACGATCCAAACCAGAAGAACCTTTATGGCGTCCAGCTCGTTCTGAGAGCTTACAAAACGATAATGTCTCATGCGCGAGACGAACGCGGCCAATCTCACGAGCTTGATGTCAAAGCCCTCGCGCTACTAGCTCAACGCTTGGCTCTTGCGCTACAAGAAAATCCAGCACAGACACTTTCAATATTATTTGGTTGCTTAAAAAAATACTAACACCCCCCCCCTTTTTTTTTGCCAGGCAATTTATTATGATGTTGGAACACTACTTAATCAATATTTTGCTACAGCGTCCAATATATTTCTATAAAGTCGAAAAACCCTACTGCTCGGAACCGAAATCGAAACTGGAAGAAGAAATATTGAGGAGGAGAGTTGGCGGATGTCAGGCGGCTTTGCAACTTTTTGTTCCAATCAATGTATTTGCAGTTTCTTAGAAGCCACAAAAATGGGTTATATTTTTGTATTTTTAAACTGTGTGTGTGCCTTCGACCACCCACGACTTTGATTATATTTGTTGGTTGTGTCTAAACTATAGTAAACGGCACATGACCACGGAGAAGAGAGTGAGTGTGACTCTAAGCGGCCAGTTCTCGATCGGCTGTTTTCGGGCGGAAAGGAAACGAATTTCGAGCCGCGAATCCTTTTCTGGGTAGTGCTCACATATGTCATGTTCAAATAAAAACCTCGACAAGCATAAATACCCTGTCAGTGTCACTTTAAGTCAAAAATTAAACTAAAATTACATCAAGATAACAAAATGAAAGCCGTTAAACAACTCCCTGTAACGCCGAATTAGAGCCCAGCTCTTGAGGAGGAGGATGGAAGGGTACTAAGGGGAGGGTATACCCCTCCTCCTCACCTCGTCACCCTGCCTGCTACTCCGCCACGGGGGCCACGTGGTCGCACGGCGTCCACGTGACCCCGCCCTGAGGTCACGTGACCCCCCTGAGGTCACGTGACCTCGGAGCGGGTGGTCACAGTGACCTCGGGGGCGTTCACGTGACCTCGGTGGGAGTCACGTCACCTCAGGGGTCACGTGACGTCTTGGGGGTCCCGTGACCTCAGAGGGGTCACGTGACCCTTGGGGGGGGGGTCATGTGACCTCAGGGGGTCACGTGACCTCACGGCGACGGCGACGCCGCTCAAGTCGGAAACGGGCGCTTAAGAGCTGCGCTCTAAAAACCGGAAATGATGATGCTTGTAGAAAACCTGTTACCACACATAAATCTACTTATACATACAGTATATAAGCACTATTAAATTATGCTTTTGTTAATATTTTAGCGCATATATGTAGGATTCACTTATGGAGATGTATACAGATTATGCTATCATTTATGTGTGGGCAAACCTAGGAACACCCCTTTGGTTTGGGAAGGAGGGAGGGGGGTCAATGATATTAACCAAATGGAAATTTATAGCTTCACCTTCACGCTTCGTTGCACGGGTATCCCAATGTTATCTGCTGCTTTGGCTTGATTAACTTAAGTTGCCATGGTGTTTTCTCCCAAAACGTGTACGCAAACATATATTCACGCCATTGAAATGCTGTAAAACCCGTTATGTTCAGAAGGTCCCTTTTTTTGCAAATTGAAAAATACACAAAATTCAAGGGCACATATAAGCCAAAGTGTCACAAGGCACATTGTACCACATAAGTGCTCTCCATTTGAGGAGAGCAACCATCAGCCATCAATGAGAAGCTCCATAAAGAATCGGAAGCATACAGCTCCTGCAAGGGCCCAGGTCCTGCTAGGGCACACCTTTCTGAAGTAAAAAATATTCCTTCCTCGCCCTGGATGAGCAAAGAAGGGACTACATTAGCATTAGCATGTTCGCCTAATGCACTTTAAATGTAGCCACAGAATGTAAATGAATTGGAGTAGACTGCCTGTTGTACTGCAACGTTGGCATCTTTTGCAGGAACCAAAAGGCATGTGATCAAAATATGCGAACGACGACGAAGAATTGAAATATTACCTAACAGCTTTCCAGAAGTTAGCTTACTAATTACCATTTCGCAATTTTTTTCTGGCATCCACTCTTTGTTTTAGCATAATCCAGAACTAACCTTTGTCAGTGCCCTTCGTGTGTTATTACTCTTAGTCCGAGATAAAAAGAAACCCTCAGCAAAAATAAAAGTTTGCACACAGACATTCATCAATTGAGAAACAATGTATTTTTAGTTTAACTAAAAAATGCCTTGTGTGAATGATCAAATGCTGTAATACACAAATCTTGCTTGCTTCAACTACTTCCATAGCTTCTATACAGACAGCAGTATTTGACGGAAGTAGTATTGTACTGAAAGAATACCAACTTTTGAGCAGAAATATAATTTGGTTTGGGCAAGAACATTCCTACCGGCATGGTCGATAATTTCTTGCAAAATTCCTGTTGAGAGAAGAATCCAGATTGCCTCCGCAAGAAGGAACCAATGTTTCCAGTAGCGGTGAGGCAGAAAATGTTCCAGGCAAGGAGCGCTGTAGAACAACAACCCGTTGCGCCATTCATTGGCCTTCCAATAGCTCCTCTCACAGAGGGAGTGTGGCAGACGGCTGATGCTGTGAGGTGGCCGGATAGACATCAGGAGCCTGTTGAAAGCGTCCAGCATTTGGGAACCTCCTGGATATTTTACATACAAATGGGATATCTAATGACCATACCAAATGGGCTCATTTAATAGCAACGGCTACTAAACTCCTCCAGTAAGTTACGTCTTTTCTCATGGAAGATATGTTTTCCCGAAATTAAAGGCAGTTTTTATTTTTTGGTTTATTGATATTTCAGCTATCTACATTCATAAAAAAGCCACTATGTATTGACTCCAGTCTAAAAATATGCTTTTCGTGTAAGGCACTGTAAAATATTTGGCGCTGGAGAAAACCAAACTTCGGCGTTAATTTCCTGCTTCGAAATTTTCCACCTAATGAAACACAATGAGAAAGTACTTCATTTCACACATAATCTCACGGTACCGCCATGTCATTCTCCAAGCTAAAGTCTGTCCGCCATGGTACTGTCACCATGGCCAGGAAGTGTTGGCAAAATAGGCTCGCGCAAGAGCCCATCGTTTGCTGCCAGCAAGATCCGACGCCACACCGGGTGCCCACAATTATTGTCCGCTAGGAATGGAGCACCAGTCAAAGCTAAGAGCTGGACCCGGATATCGTGTTCGCCTATATCTTGTTGCTTTAGGTGTCTAGCGTTCTGAATTCCCTTGGCATTTCCAAGGAGGTTTGCGACAAGCTAGACCTAAACTAGAATAACTTGACGGATGTCCATACTGATCAGGTAAGCTTACGCAGTAGCGTGAACCTTGTGACTCCTAAAAGGTTACATGATCATATAAGGTGCTGTCATCTCACGTGACAAATCAAGCGTTACTGGTTTTGTAGTCCCCTAACACCAGTTTATTGTGGCTCGAGTGAAATATTCGATTTCAGCCTGAATAAACCGCAGTATAAGGAACGCAAAAGGAGTAAACAAAATGTTGATAACCTGAACCCAAAAAACGAAAACCAAAGCGATCTCGACGTAAACAAAGCTAAACAGTTATCTTTTTCTATTTCACTCCCCAATTTTCTGCAAAAATACCAAACTTTTTTTGTTTTGTTTTTTAGTTAAAGGGGTTCTGACAAGGTATTATGTTTGCCAAGATTCTTATTTGTACTTGGCATACGAGAGCCCAACTATCCAGAACACAATTTACAGCTCGAAATTCGTTTTCTTTCTGCCCGAAAACCACCGATCGAGAACTGGCCGGTTTCAAACGCGCTTACTATCTTCTTTGATGTTACATGCCGTTTTCTCTCGTTTAGACACAGACACCAAATATAATCAGTCGTAACTCATCGAAGGCACACACTCAATATTAAAAATACAAAAAATGATACCCATATTTTGTGCCTTCAAAAAAGCTGGTTGAAAAAAAAAAGTTGCACAGAGAACCGGACGCACCCTGTGCATTCTCTGCGCAATTCTCAACATGGTGTCGTGTGGTGGGAGTTTCGGGCTGGACGGCTGAACGAAGCGGACTAAGCAATGGTGGTGGACGACGGGCGTGGGACCTCTACTTCAAAACTGTTGTTTGCGGTGCCGGCGAATGTTTCTAGCTTTAGCTTCGAAAGAGCGATTGTTCACCCGTCAAAACAATTAGGATTTATTTCTTACGACACGCCCGACCACCAAGCTGATTCACACGAAGACGTCACCGACTCGTCGCCCCTTCTTCTGGTTGTAGGCATCCCTCGCTTTACAAACACGAATTGGTGCGAGATTGAAAAACGTGCAAAAGTCATTCTACCTGGGACGCGCGCGTTTTTCGTCAGCTGCACACAACCAGAAAAATAAAAGGAAAAAAAAGGAAACGCGTTCGGGTGTAGTTACATGACTTCCGGCAACTCTCTCCTCCTCAACATTTCTTCTTCCTCCCCAGCCGAGTTTCGGTTTCTGCTTCGATCATTTGCTTTTTTTCATCTTTATTAAGAATATATGTGATGCTGTAGCAAAATATTGATTGTGTAGTCTTATGACACCATATTAATTATTGCCAGACAAAAAAAAAAACATTTTTTGGGGGTGTCAGTGTCCTCTTTGAAATGTTATATAGTTTGGGAATTCGCATTCTGAAATGTTTTTTTTTTGTTAACATGAGATCAATATGTAGTCAAGACTTACCAATGTAAAACCTTTCGGCACAGTTTGGGAATCCAGCAAGTGTTCCGTCCGCTGCTTCGTGACACCAAGAAGAACAAAGTGCATGCGCTCCCATGCCTGGCCAGACACACTTCGTTGTGCTTGATGTTCACCAATAGAGAAGGTCCCTTCAATCCATTCATCGTTGAGCCACATGCAGCAGCCTACTTCATGTCGCGGAAAACGAGCTCTTCTATCCGTTCTTTACTATGCTGTTCTTCTGAAAACCTCATAGCACCTGGTAAAGCAATAAGGCAACTTTTTATAAGAGCAAATTAGCAAGGGCACAGGTGCAGTTAGATATATAAAAAAATTATAAGACAATGTGACAAAAAGTACCAGAACACGTTGAACATGTCTTAAATAATTCACCTTCGGTTTGTTTCAATTTGTTCACGTTAATTGCACTAACTCGCACCCGTCTCCTGTGACTTCTGGTGTCCCGCAAGGTTCAGCTACTTGGCCCTCTTTTCTTTTTAATTTATATTATTGACCTCCCTCAGCATATCTCATCCTCAGTTGGTCCCTTCGCACACAACGGTGTCATTTAGTCTGAGGTAAATGACGATTCTGATGATTTTTTCCCTCCAATCTGACCTCTGCAGTGTTTGGCGTTGGTGTGAACAATGGCGAATGGAACTAAATATTAGAAAGTGCAAATTTATGAGGGTATCATGACAAAATAACCCCTGTCTCTCGCACCATATAAAAACTGTCGCACTGCAATCTGTTTCTTCATGTAAATATATTGGTGTTCATATCGCTAACAATCTCTCATAGAACATTCCCATTGATAAATAATTAGAAACGCTAACCGCAAGTTAGGCTTCCTGAAAATGAACTTCTCACTATCCTTACTGTCTTTAAAAATACTTATGTACAAGACGTTGGTCCGCAGTAAACTTGAGCGCTCTTCCCTTATCTGAAACCCCAGCGCAACGCATGCATCATCACTAGAAACTGCTCAAAACCGTTCTGTTTGATTCATAGTACATAACTATCATCGCACATCCAGGGTAACGGCATTAAAAACCACCCTAAGTTTGCCTGAACTCTTCATCCATAAAATAATATACCACCTGTGTTTTTTTCAATAAGATCTGCTACCATAATCAAAGCCTCCATCAACATATAGCTAACACAATAATTTTACGTCTAATCAGGTGTTGATCATCAAAATAAAGTTGGCATCCCCCACTGTCGCACCTCACACTTTTATCAGTCTTTCGTACCCATGACATCACTGGACTAATCGCCTTAACGAACCTATTGCCAGCATAGCTGATAGCGCCGTATTCAAAGCTGCACTTAGAGAATATCTTTTGGGTTTGTTTAACAAAGTCGTGTTTCAATTTTATGCCTACATGCCTAATTACTCTTTATACTTGTGTGCAATTAGGTGTGTATGTCCCATCCCCTCTTTAATGTCTTCAGGTCCTGAGGGAATATGGTCCAGAGATATCAACTATTCCTAGTCATGTCTGAATTAGGTGGTCAATTATTTTATTTTAAGGGCAGGCGACTTGCGAAACCGTCTTCCCGCACGGTGACCCTAAGTTCAAACCTTATAAGATTGGAGACTTTGCCAGATCTCTGGATGCCACAGAACGAGCTGCCCAGGGATGAGCTGCCACACCAGGCGACAGTTTCCGGCTACCCGGTCCTTGTGTAAGTGGCTGGCCGGCCGCCTCTGTGCCTACGCTGCAGGCAGGGACATGGAACAACAATTCAGGGCTCGCTGGTGTAGGCTGTACCTGGAAGTCGGACACACGGAGGACGACTGTGCTCCAACCTACACAACAAAGGGAGGAAAGCAGGTGACCACCCCGGCAAGCATCCAACTAATGGACCACGATGTGACGACGGAGACCAACGAGCAAACCCCGACGGCGGTGACGGCGGTGATAGCGGCTGAGCCGACAGTGGCCGCAGAGGCGGTGGTGGGTCCCGGGGCCGTGGCCGAGAAGTCGGAGTCGCACGTTTGTGACAAATTGGAGGCTGGTAAACAGGGAAAACCAGACACGCCGAAAGCCGATGCTTCAGACGAGACGGCAGCTCCGGCGCAGTCAGCAGCGAAGGCGACCGCTTCGCCAGCGGGGGCAGCCGCTCCGGTGGTTAGCTCTTAGCTGGGTCCTACACCGAAAACTTGTTCCAGGGAACCGAGGGGGCCGATCAGGCAAAATTCCAGGCAACAAAGGACCAAGGACGAATAGGCCCTCGGGCATCGGCTCCCTTTCGCACTCGTTTTTTCCGTACTGTCGTGCCGTCGATGGGGATTATGGAAGACCGGTCCTGGTTCCCTTGGTGAGCGTCATGTCTTGGTCTCCGTCCAGCAAATGTTTTTACTTTAATCTTTATTTTGCTTGCTGCTTTTTTTTTTTTTTGCTTCATTTCTTGTCTGCGATGTTCTTGTCTCTCAGAGCCTATATTTTCGCATGTCTGCAATTCACCAATCGATGTATTTTAAACCCGAATGTTTTTACTTTGGTCTTTATTTTGCTTGCTGCCTTTTTGTTGTTTCATTTCTTAGTCTGCGATGTTCTTGTCTCTCAAGAGCCTACATTTTCGCATGTCTGCACTTCACCAATCGATGTATTTTAAACCCGAATCGAGACAATGCCCTTTAACCATGATAACATGAACAAAAGAGAGTACCCACTGCCCAACGAAGTAGGGAGAAAATTCAGCGCCCGCTCGAGTACTCCCTGTGGTATAAGCCCTGGGGCTTAGGGGAAGAGGCAGAAGGAGTTTCTCAGCTAACATGGACGGCTGTGCTTTCTTTCCTCACCAGCTGCGAATACCCCATGGTGGCAGCGAATTTAACAATATTCATTCATGAACTTACCCTCCAAGCATCTCCAGAGGGCATAGGCACCGACCGATGTCCACCGAAGTCCAAGCGTATTAGTCAAGCAAGCGCAAATACACAGGGAACCACTGGAAACCGCTTCGCCCAAGATGGCTACCTCTGTGTTCGCTTGTCAACCGCCGGAACCTTTCGACTTCACAAAAATTGAAGACTGGCCTCGATGAATACAGCGCTTTGAGCGATTCCGAGCCATAAGTGGACTTCACAGCAAGCCTGCACCAGAACAAGTGAACACCTTGATATATTGCATGGGCGAAAAGGCAGAAGACATTCTACTCTCACTTAGGCTTACTGTCGACCAGTCACTACAGTACGAAGCCGTTAAGAAGGCCTTCGAAGGCCATTTTATTGTACGGCGCAATATCATCTACGATCAAAGCAAATTCCATACAAAAAAACAAGAAGAAAACGAGCCCGTTGAAAACTTCACCACCGATTTGCATGCTCTCGCGAAATACTGCAACTTCGGAGCACTCCACGACGAGATGATACGTGACCGCATCGTCGTGGGAGTCCAAGATAAAAAACTATCCGAGAAAATGCCACTTGATGCAAAACTAACCTTAGAGTCAGCAACCACGATGGTGCGCCAGTCGGAAACAGTGAAAAGCCAACAAGACGCTTTACATGGAACCGACAACGTCAACAGAGTTCAATCGTTCAAGGCACCAGCCCTATTCAGAGAGACACCCCAAAGGGGAAGCGCACAACAGTTATGCTACTGGTGCGGCAAGGAGAAACACTCCAAAGGTAACTGTCCAGCGCGAAATGCCAAGTGCAATATATGTCAGAAGCCTGGTCACTTCGCAAGCGTTTGCCGGAGCGGCACTCACGTCCGAGAGGTAACCACATACGCACCAGAGGAGCCGTATTTCTCGGGAGTTCTTCAAGCCTCAGGAACACAATCTTGGGATGTGACTGTGGAAGTCAACAGCACGCCGGTTATTTTTAAAATCGACACAGGAGCCGACGTCACAGCTGTTCCTCAGAGATTGCACAAAACATCCCTCGGCCCTGTGGCCCTGACGACACCAACACGGGCCTTGAGGGGGCCCAGTCAAGAAAGACTAACTGTTCTTGGTGTGCTAAAAGCACATATCCAGTACCGCTGACAAAGTTACTACAACAGAAATCTACGTGATACCTGAGTTGCAGACTCCATTACTCTCCAGAGCAGACAGTGAGATCCTGGGTGTTGTCAAAAGAATGAACGAGGTACTCGTTTGTCAACCTACGACAGTGGACCCGAGGACCGAGTTCCCAGCACTCTTTCATGGCCTTGGTCAAGTGAGGATGCCTTACACGATAAAACTCCGTCCGGATGCAGTACCTCTTTCCCTCGCATCTCCCAGAAGAATCCCACCTCCCCTGATGGACAAGATCAAAGACGAGATCGCCAACATGGTCAGGCAAGAAGTAATTGAAGCCGTTGAAGAGCCAACAGACTGGTGCTCTGCCATGGTGATAGTACAAAAGACAGATGGGAAGTTCAGGATTTGCGTGGACTACACCGAACTGAACAAGTAAGTGGAACGCGAACTGCACCCCCTCCCAGTCACCGAACACGTATTGGGACAACTAAGTGGAGCAAAATTTTTCTCGAAAATGGATGCCAATTCAGGGTTCTGGCAATTCGAGCTGGCCGAAGAATCACAAATCCTGACAACATTCATGACACCTTTCGGAAGATACAAATTTAAGCGACTGCCGTTTGGCATCACATCTGCTCCAGAGTTTTACCAACGCAAGATGAGTCAAGTCCTGACTGACATCGAAGGACAAGTATGTAATATGGACGACATTCTCGTCTATGGGTCGAACAGACAGGAACACGATAAGCGACATCGAGCTGTCTTATTCCGTCTTTAACAAACAGGCATAACGTTGAACGTGAACAAATGCCAGTTTGGAGTCACACGCATCAAGTTCTTGGGACACATCATTGACCAAGGAATTCATCCTGACGAAGCAAAGGTGGAAGCTGTCAAACAAATGAAGACACCTTCGAACGTCACAGAACTGAAGAGTTTCCTTGGAATGGTAACTACCTTGGAAAATTCATACCATGCCTTTCACAAGTGTCATACCCTCTGACCACACTTCTTAGCTCTAAGAATCACTGGAGCTGGGGAGAAGACCAACAGCGATCTTTCGAAAAATTGAAATTGGCACTCACCTCAACTACAGTATTAGCTTTATTCGATCCCAAGAAGCCAACTGTGCTGTCCACTGATGCCTCATCTTTCGGAATTGAGGCGGTACTTCGTCAGGAACAAGACAATGGACAGTACAAACCTGTAGCTTATGCGTCACGGACAATGAACGAGACAGAGAGGCGCTACGCTCAGATAGAAAAAGAAGGGTTAGCTGTACTATGGGGTTGCGAGAGATTTCGGAACTTCATCACGGGTATGAAAATTATGATTGAGACAGATCATAAGCCCCTTGTTCCGATATTGACATCACAGCGCTTGGAGGACATCACACCAAGACTCCAACGCATGAAACTCAGAATGACGAGGTACTCGTACGAGATTAGACTCATCCCAGGCAAATATCTGGTGGCTGCAGATATGTTGTCAAGAAACCCACTACAGACGAACCCAGACAAAGAAATGGAAGACGAAATAGCAGCCTATGTACAAGGTATTACTCTCAGTCTACCAGCATCACCGAACAGACTAAAACAAATTCAAGAAAAGCAAGAAAGTGATGACACCTGCCAGCTGCTAAGGAACTACAGCATGCATGGCTGGCCCTCTAAGAGCTCTGTGGACACCAAATGCGTGCATTACTGGCAACACAGAAACGAGATTGCCGTTGAAGAAGGACTCCTAATGAGAGGGTCCCGTATCATCATTCCTGCCTCATTGCAAAAAGAGATCCTGGAGAGTATACATGAAGGTCATCAAGGTACCACCAGATGTCGAGCTCGAGCGAGAGAGTCTGTCTGGTGGCCAGGACTGCCTACACAAATAGAATCGTATGAGAGACGATGCACACGCTGTATTCAAGAGAGAAGCAATCACCCTGAACCTCTCATCCCTACTACATTTCCAGACAGTCCTTGGCAGCGTGTCGGGATGGATCTCTTCTACTTGCAAGGGAAGTGGTATCTACTTGTAACGGACTACTACTCAAGGTACCCAGAGGTGGCTCCTTTGAGCAGTTTGTCAGCGAGCTCAGTAATTAATCACCTGAACCATGTCGCGAAGATGTCATCTTCGCAAGACATGGCACACCAGAGATGATGTACACTGACAACGGACCTCAATTTCAACGACTGGTGAACTCCGAGTTTACACAGTTTGCGCGAGACTGGAAGTTTCATCATCCTACATCCAGCCCCAAGCTTTGCGCAGAGCAATGAGTTTGTGGAAGCTGGCGTGAAAGTGATTAAGGCCAGCTGGAAAGAACTGATGATGCCTATCGGGCACTGCAGGCATACCGAGCAACCACACTGGAGAATGGCTTCAGCCCTGCAGAACTTCTGATGGGGCGTCGCATTTGCACGTCCCCTCCAGTAGCAAACCACCTTCCGGAGCCAAAAACTCCCGATCACACAGAGCTCCGGGAATGGGAGGAAAAGAACAAACTCGCACAGAAAACCAACTTCGACAAGAGACATGGTGCACGACCCTTGAAGCAAATTGAGGAAGGGGAAAAAGTGTGGATCACTGACCAGAAGACCGATGGTCTCGTGAAGAGAACTGCAGGTCCACCCCGGTCCTACATAGTAAAGACGCCAAGAGGGGAAGTGCGACGGAACAGATTCCACTTGATCTCAATGGAAATGCCCGTAGGGAACTCCCAAGCAGCTGACGAGAGCGTCAGCAATCAAGAAACGATGGCAATACCCGTAGGGAACGCCCAAGCAGCTGACGAGACCGTCCGCAGTCAAGAATTGTTGTGCCCGGTGCCGTCAACTTCCCAATTTCCAGTCACACGAAGCGGACGCGTAGTAAGGCACGTCCAGAGACTGAACCTATAGATACAAAAGAAAAGACGGAAAAATAAAGAAGGGTAGATGTGGTATAAGCCCTGGGGCTTAGGGGAAGAAAAAGAAGGAGTTATTTGATTGATTGATTGATTGATTGATTGATTGATTGATTGATTGATTGATTGATTGATTGATTGATTGATTGATTGATTGATTGATTGATTGATTGATTGATTGATTGATTGATTGATTGATTGATTGATTGATTGATTGATTGATTGATTGATTGATTCTCTAGTTATTTGTTTTGCTCATCACTCCTTGCAGTACTTTAAAACTACAGATTCTGCTCAATATATTATTATTACATGAGTTAGTAATTCAATCACCCTAGAATAATTCTCCCAAAGGCATATATCCATCATCCTTCTATTTTATTATAACCATAACCATTTTCAAGTTGTTTTGTTGTTTTTCTTTTCTCCACGAACGGTGGTGGAGCGGAAGAGGCTTCCTTAACACACGATTACTAAATAAATAAAAATAACGTGACAGTCGGAAGCTACCCAGCTTATTCCCAGATTTATCGCATTATATCAAACCTGCTTAACATTCTATTCTTGATGACGACCTGCATGTATTGCCTAAAATGTTTGATGCAAGCACTATGTTAACTTTCAATCTGCAGACCGCAGAAAACGCACTTGTTGGCGGGTGCGTAATACTCAAGGTGATCTAAAATATTATGGCAGTTCATCTGGAATTTATTTATTTATTTATTCAAGGTACCTCGCTGCGCCTATTAAGGCATTACAGCGAGGGGTTCCCCTACTATAATGCACACTGCTCGGTTTGGGGGCAACCAGATGACTTCGATCCGAGAGGGTTGCTGTAAATTGACGGCTCCTGTCGTATGAAGAGGTCGGAACACACTAGCAGGTTTCCATTCGGTAGGCTTCGTTTGGGACGACATTGGGTATTATTCATGATTCCAGAAAACTTGTTGAAACCACATATGTTAAGGATTTTCACATAACATCTCGAAGATAATTATTCATTCATGATTTGTATTGACGCCGCTACGCATTTTCTTGACTTATTGGACTTGTCTGAAATAGGCTGGTCGGAACCTCTGATCTGCACAAAGGTCGTCATAAAATTAGATGCCTGTACTTCATGGTAGGCGCGAATAAGACAAAATATGTAATATAAACTTTTCTTCTCCAAGCCATATTTGTGGTTAACTTTTTTCTTGCGTAGATAAAGAAAAACTGAAGAAAGAAATACTCAGTAGACTTCTACCAGTTTTGTCCTGGACGAACCTCATACCAGCGAGCCGTCCCACAATCGGTATGTATGGCGTTCATTGAAAACCAGAGACTATATAGCACCTGCTAATTTTTTACCGAGGAAATTTAAAAAAAAACTCGTCTTGCCATATTTCAAGGGTAGACCAACCCATGGTTGTTTAAACATACCGACGTCTTATCTGCGTTCACGTGACTACTGTATTTTAAATTGTGTTTAGTTACAATAGTATTCGAAATACCAAACGTTTAATAGACAAATATATATCTTGTAATATATAGTTAAACACGAAGAACGAAATAGTGAAATTATGTTAAATATATATTTTAAATACTTTTGAAATAATATTTATTTCTGTTTATAATGAGCCCGAAAAATTGGAGCGGCACCCAGCGAATTGTCAAGACCTATTTTAAGCGCTAGGTTCTGCTATATTTAATATGTTACGCCGTGCAGTCACGCCGCCATTTAAACTGCTGGCGCGAATATCTAGCTTGGTCAAGAATTTATTGTGCTCGCACCCACGTGCAAATGCCCCCAGGCTTTGTGTCCCGTATGTACGATATCTATGCTTCAAGCAGTGCCCTCGTGCCTTTAACATGGCGTTGCACAAAATGCCACAAATAAAAAAAAATATTTTTACGCAAAAGCAAATTTTTTGTTGTACGCTCAGCCTTCGTACAAACGTAGCGATAGTGGCCCGTACCAAAGTTTGAGAGCTTGCAGATATCTCAAGCAAACGTTATAAGCGATGTTCGAAAATGTTATATCAAAGAAATGGCGCCTGCGATGAACACGAGTGCATGGAGATGACAGCGTCGATTCCCTGGAATGAGCTTTATCTTCTTTCTTTTTGTAATGAAAATTTTGAAAATTGTTTGTGACTTTTAAATAGGCAGCTAGATTTAAATCACTAACAACTTCTCTGGGCCGCTGGAGCTACACTTGGGCGCCGACCGAGCGCTTGCTGGTGCGTAGGTTTTGTATGCAGTGAAAAAGAACAACAGTGAAACTTTCTTCTTTCCTTCAACAAACAATCCGGGCATAACAATTTCTCAACTCCGCTTGGTATATACGCAACTATAAAATATGTGAACCAAATATCTCTACTTTCGAAGTGATTTTTTTTATCCGTTAACATTAATTGCAGATAATATTTGTGCACATTGTCGCTAATCAAATTTTAATGCGACCTAAAAAAGTATATTTACCGCTGATATTTTCACAGTGTGAGCGAGGAGGAGCTAACGAATATATCGCGCAGATTTCAAATAGTTATTTTTTAATACAAATATTTATGAAAACGTATACATCACGCACCCCATTATATATCATCAATTAACGTTCCGTCGTTAAGGAACACAAACATTGGCGCGTGTGAGGAGAGACAGGTGCGTGTCGCCAGTAATACCTGCGTCTAGATTGATTTTCCTTCTGGTCCTGCGCACGTCGAGATCCGTGGCAATCTCCAGCGGTGCTTGAAGCGAGAACGGTTAAGGTAGGCGTTAGGCTAACAGTCATCTGAACTTGGCGAACAGCATTTCACAATTAATGGGACGCATTGTCGCAGCTGCCCGCCCAAGCTGCGTCGCAGTACCTCGTTCTTCCTTCAGACGACAGTGCGGCAGAAGTTACGAGACTGTCGGACCAGTCAGACATCTATCTTTCGACATGAGATCACGCCCCTTCCCATAGCCACGTGGAGAGATCGGGGCAGGTGATGCAAGGAAGGGGGTTGATTGGTCCGGCAAGTGCGTAGTTCCCACAGCAGTCACCTAAGCGGTAGACCAATTCCAAGGTATAACATGAGGCAAACGTATTGTGGAGAGACCCTGAACCTTTTAGTTGGGGCTTCCAGACTGAAAGAAGCGGCTGGACTTAGCAATGTCGGCGTTGAAGCTCGGGTTTCTCCTGATTGCTGTGGCAGAAGTCTGCTCCGCTTTTAGGTCCCCAAATATGAGCATGTGTGGGGAACCAATGAGTAAGTTCCAATGTTTTGAATTGGTGTGAGTTGAAAAGGTATAAGAGCGCGGCGGCTGCCGCTGTGCATTGTGCCGGTTTTATTTTATTTTTTGTGGTTTTGCATTTCAGTAGAGGGTTTCTGCTACAAAATGCATTATATTCTCATTTATTAGAATCGCACGCTTCGCACGACGCTGTACAGTGGTCACTTATTGTATAAAACAAACACTCTAGCCGTGTCTTAACTCGTGAGAGCGCCATCCTGGCGGCAGCCGAAAACGGCTTTGCGACGTTGTGTTCAACGGGAACAGCCCGATCCAGGTAGGCCGTTCATTTGAGAGGATAGTGAATTGAGACTTGAAATATGCCTATCACCCTCAGAAATAAATCAAACATAATCAGCTATATATGCGATAGACGATCGCATGTGTGTAGTTTGAATGAATGGCTACATTTTTCATTCCAAAGGGCTCATCCCACCGAGCGCTCAAAGAACAGCTATATGAGAGCGCGATGCGTCTAGGGCGATCTGG
>JAZHYW010009874.1:0-19754 GCA_037355805.1 Ixodes ricinus | reverse complement strand
TCGGTTCTTGTTGGCTTTGCAATCTTCTCAGTTGTATAAAGCTTATAGCGCCTCTTCACATTTCACAGGTGCGCATTTTGTGCTTGTCTACAGAATAGGTTATGGCATAAGCTTCTGGGGGAATTGAAAGCAATATTTTGTGTCTGTTTTCCTGCCCATTTGCAAGCGTCTGCGCGAGCTGGTTTTCTCTGTGTTTCCTCCATGTTATTTGTAGGTTTATGAGTTTTGGGACGTCTTAAATAAGTTTAAGATAACCTTCAGACGATACCCATTTAGGGTTGGCGGATAATTTGCCTATCCGAATGGCGCGTTCAAATGTGGGATCGTGCCAGGTCGAACGGACACCCATATCAAACGGGTATCGTTTTCAGGTACCCATATGGCACAATCACGTTTGATCAACGGATCAAGTTTAGCACGGTTTGATTTAAACGAGTCGACTGGTCACTGCCGGTTTAAATTTCAAATGTTTTTTTCGTGGCGTCCGCGTCTGAAATTAACCGCCGAGACGAACGACAACGAAAAAGCATCCCAGCAAAACAAAGCCGTTCTCCGACTGATTGGAGTCAGCCGCTGCATCTTTCCGTGACGTCGAGTATTTGGTTTGGTCATGACAAAGTGGTCAAATTTACGTACAATGGCAGTGGCCTTGTAGGTCACTTTCGGTGCAGACCGGGACCCTGGTTTCCCGCTCTAAGCCCCTCTACCTCGTTGCCCCTTCCGCCTGGGTTCTAGCAGGTTATCTACTAACTTTGGCACCAGCAGCAGTTCAACCCCAGGTTGCAATTACAAAGGAACTTCATTCAATTGCGCACTAAAAACGTACTTTTCGTATGAGGCGAAAAATATTGGGCGCTGTAAAAAATCACGCTATGCGTCAAGTTCATGGCTAGCACTTTGTCTCGTTCCTCTCATTGAATAGCGCGGCAAACGAGCCCAGCACTTATTGCCAACGTCACCACCATCGCAGCAGGCGTCTTATTTATGGAGGAACGCGAACTTTAACGACCAGGCCAGGCAGCAGGAAACGCCATATTCAGAGAAACAGTCTACTAGCAATTCCCGTAACGTAAAGCGTGTTCCATACCGATTTTGGCTTCGACGGCGCGATTTCTGCCGTCGCGGCGCTCTACGCTCAACCCTTGGTGCTGGCCGAGCACGCCGCGACGGCAGAAATCGCGCCGCTCTAGGGCCAAAACCGCTGCATGGCCAGCAGGCTTTGTGTGTCGAGACGCGCCGCTGTGGAGGTCGACGCTGAGAGCAGAAAGCGGTATCCTGTCAGCTCTTGGAGTTTTCGACGAGATTTCGTTCACGCTTGGGGGGGAAGGGGAGGATTATACTAAAGTTTCTCCGTGCGAAGCGAGTGGTGTCCACGCTCCAGAGCGGGCTGTTTGGCATCTGGCAGCCCAAGCTAGCGTTCCTCGCTTCTAGCAGACGGCATTCAGGATATGGAACGGCTGGATCTGGGTCACGGTGTAGATACACTCTTCGGTGAGGACACGGCGAAGGGCTGAACGCGCGGCGCGAGGAATCAGATAGTGTTCGTTCGACGGGCATCCGAAAGAGCTGCATTATTCCGCGGCCACCGTGCCGCGGCTGACGAGTGTCGCCGGCGGCTGAAGCAGCGGAAACTGTGAAAGCGAAAAAATGATCTCGTTGCCATGACACCCCGGTACGCCGTGGTCTTTCTGCACGAGCGACAACCCTCGCTGGAGCTCTGCGCGTGTGGAGCATGAGGCGGCACGATGCCGTCTGCGCTGTGCCCACGGGTCGACGAGTCATCGTCGCCGGCGCCGCTTGAAACCATGGTGAGAGAGAGAAAGAGAGAGTGAAAAGCTGACATCTGCATTGCGCGAGGTTGTTGTTGAAAAACTTTATTGAGTTGAAAGATTTAGGAAAGGAAGGGAGAGAGGGAAGAAAAAAGGAGAGTGGTTGTGTGCCCCTATTCCGGGGCTCCAAGTGCGGAGTGAACTCGGAGTGCTCGGGCCACGGGGCAGCCTCTGCTCGCTAGCCGTCGCGCACTTGGGTCCCTTCCCACTCCCCTCGAGTTTGAGCTCTCGGCCTAGGAGCCAGTCTGGGAGGTTCTTGCATGCCCAGACAACGTGATGAACGTCCACCCAGGGCTCACCACAGAAGGGACAGTCCGCCGTGGCATACCGCTCTGGGTACCACAGATGTAACTGGATCGGTGTGACGAACGTGTCCGTCTGAAGTCGTCTCCACGTGAACTCTTCTTCTTTGCTGAGACCTTTGGCCGGCCCAGGATGTTCTGCCCTATGTGTTCGTAGAGCCTTTAAGCCTCACTGTAAGTGACTGCCTTTATCAGATCTCTGGGAGCAGAACCGAGTCCCGGTATAACACCTCAGGCCGCAGCATTCGCCGCCTCATCTCCGACTTGCCCCATATGGCCAGGGGTCCGTCCAAGATGTACTCCCTCTACGGTTTTGCGGAGGAGCCTTAGAGCTGGTGCAGCTTACGACCCCTCGCGCAAAGTTTTGACAAACTCTTTGTGAATCGAAATTATCGTCGCGCGAGGATTGCAAACCACCGCCAACGCTGTGGCCGCCTCCTCCTTGTTCAACCGTCTGCGCTCGTATGGGCGATGCATCTGATCACCCTTGCTGCCTGGCCACCGCTATTACCAGCCACCCCCAGCATCGGACCGGCCCCATCCGTACAGGGTTCCCTCTCTGCTGTCCCAGGAACGCGTTAAGTACCGTAGCCTTGTCTCCGTTCACATTCCTATCCGGGTGCATGTTGCGATTCTACTGATCGTGAATCTCTGCCGGGTTTGTGCGGCAGTAACTTCCCCCGCGTCTCCGGGCCCGTGAGAACCGCCGGGTACTGCCATTCCCGGATTTGTCCAGAAGCCGCACTCCATTCTGTGGAAGAGGAGTCGCTTCAGCTGTGACACTAGTTGAGCTTCGCAGAGTTCTTCTATGGTGGTATGCACCCCAAGTTTAAACAGTTTCTCGGTCGCCGTACGCTCCGGTAGCCCCGGCGCGTTTTTGCAGCTCTCATATCAGTACGTTTAGCTTTTGCATCTGCGCCTTGTTCAAGTTCAGGTGCGAATTGCCGTACACGTCGATCTGGCAATGTAATAGAGGCCTGGACCAACTCGTGCTTCTTTCTCTTTTAGACCGTGTCTACGGTTCCCTGGTCGCCTCATCATACCGCACACCTGCGTGGTCGCGGCGTCCAGTCTGTCGATAGCGTTGGCTTGTTCCCCTCCTGTTGTAGAAAGCTGGCCCAGAATCCGAACCTCCGCTGGTTTTGGGACCCGGACCCCATCTATCACCACGTCAATGTGATCGACGCTTATCGCGAAGGTTTGGAAGACAAGCTCCAGATTTCTCCGGGTACGCCCAAGCCCGCATCTCATAGCCTGCTCTCAAACGATATCGCCATACCTAAACTTCTCTTCTATTTCCGCGTCACTGCCTCCCTGCACCACAGGGTGATATCATCCGCGTAGATGGCATGCTCCACGTTCCAGAACCGCCTCAGCGCTTCTGGTAAACCCCGCAGCACCAGGTTGAACAGCAACAGGGAAAGTACCTTGCTACTGGCGTACCCTGGAACCCAGTCTGCAGCGTCCCAGATTGTATACTTCCCAACGTCAACGTGGCTGTCACTGTCCGTCAAGAAACTGCGGACATATTCGCGTACCTTCTCCCGCAGGTTAACTGTGCTGAGACCCCTAAGTATGCTTTCGTGTGAAACATTATCAAACGCGCCTTTCGCGCCCAAAGCTGACAGCGCATCTCGTTTGCCGCTCTCGGATACTCCAGTATATCCTTACATATCCACAAGAGCATGTCACTGCGTCGATTAGTAGCGGTCTGAATCCGAGACCACTGCGTGTTCGGAAGCGAGTTGTTCGCTTGTCTGGGTACTTCATACCCCGGGAGTTTATGACTCGTTCGAACGCCTCGCCCAGGCAAGATGTAAGCGAAATCAGGCTTGCGATTTTCTAGCCTGAGCTCCTTTTTGGGTTTTGGAATGAGGCGAATGTCAGCAACCTTCCAACCATCACGGAGTAAGCTCGCGCGCTCCCGTGAAATGTTCGTCGGAAATGGCGTACCAGCTCTTTCAGGTCCTCTTCCCCTAAGTTGTGGGGATTTCGCTGTGAGGGAGTCCAGTCCGGGTGCTGCGCCCTTCCTCGCAGCGAAGCTCATGCTCAGCTCCGCGACGGTAATTGGCCTGTCTAATTCAGGGGTTTCCTGCTGCCTCACGATTTCTCTGTAGTTCAAACGTAAATACCTTTCGCCAGCTGATCCATGATCTGCCCGCGAAGTCCCAGGTAGCTTATGTATCAGTTCCGCTAAGCGGCCGCCCGTCACCGCCTTTGCCTACTCGGATCGATTAAGGCCTAAGCATCCTCCATGCCTGAGCCGTGCCCTGGGCTTCTCCGTATGAGTCACGCCGTATACCAGTTCTTCCTAGCCAAGTCCACCATAGTCCTCGGCCAGCTTTGTGAGTGCTTGAATCCTCTTCCTCAGCTTCTTGTTGTAGCGCTGTTTCTTCCATCTCCTGGTCAGCCCGTCGTGCTGCAGAGATGAAGCGAACGCGTGTCCACTGCTGGAGTCTTCTCTGAAAGTTCAACTTCAGCCACGAACGGCTTGACGCTGGCGATCACCTCGAAGACCAATCCTCGATGTTCTCATTTAGCTGCACCTTTCCCTCTGTTTTTTCGCCATCGGTCCCAATCCGTTATTCTTGCCTTTCCCGTCTTTCTTGTGTATCCGGACTCGTGAATAGTCGTTTCGAGGATACAATGATCGCCTACAAAGTTGCTCCATGGTTAGTCCACTCCAGCGTTCGCCACGTTCTTGACAAGCGTCGGAATCCGGACATGTGTCTCTGCATGAGCTCGTGCCGTCCTGGTTGGCTGATCAACCTCGGTAAGCAATGTGAGGCGTTCCTGATTTGATACTCGCCAGCCTTCTGCCTTTCGGAGAAACGTGCCAGCAACCCCATCCCGGGTGAAGGCGTTGAAGTCTCCA
Organism: Ixodes ricinus; assembly: GCA_037355805.1. Classification (NCBI taxonomy): domain Eukaryota; kingdom Metazoa; phylum Arthropoda; class Arachnida; order Ixodida; family Ixodidae; genus Ixodes; species Ixodes ricinus. The sequence goes on along the minus strand of JAZHYW010009874.1, from coordinate 14,748 downwards.
CCAATAACCACGAGGTCCTTCCCCTCCTTGACCACCTTCGCGATGAGCCACCCGCGAGTCCGTCTTATGGTGCTTTGGATTTCCATACACGTTCACCACATGTACACCTTGATCCCCCTTTTTTCACTGGGATGATTACAATGTGACAGCACGACACCTCACAGCCATCCAGTCTGGTCTCGTGGCTGCGTAGGTCTTGTGCACAAAGCGTCGCGACGTGGCCGGTCGCCCTCAATTGTAGCATAGTCTTTGATCTTCACTCGGTTTCTGGCCCGAGCTCCTGCAGCAGTATCACCGCCGGGGTGGGTTCATAAGCGACACCCTCAGGCCCCAAAGGCTCGCCTGTTTCCGGCCTATCCCCTGCAGTTCCATGCAGCACTTTCAAACTTGGCTTCGCTGACTTGCACGAAAAGGATTCTGCGTCCAGAAATGTCTGCGTCCCGTAGAAGGCTCGCCGTTTCTCCACTTCGAGGTGAACTGCCTGAAGGCTCTCTTGAACTTTTGCTCAAGAGTCTTTCCTATTCTCCAGCTCAGTGACCCACTGCATGTCAGCTGCATCAGTTGGCTGGTGAAGAATTCTTCGAAGTCCCTGGATCGCCTTTGAACGGTCGTCTCCACGATCGCTTGTACTTGCTCTGCCAGGGCTCCCCCAGTTCTTTCTCTTTGCTCCAAAGTTCCTCTGGTCTTTGCGTGGGTCACGTCCCTCCGCGAGTCTTGTAATATCGCTCCGTTGTTGCTCGCCCCTCCACCTTTGGGCTGGGACGTGCTCTCACGACTCCCTGATCCCCGTCCTTTAGGTTCCGGCCCTTCTTGCGATTGCCTGAGTCGGTGAAAGTCCCTTCAATGAAGTGCTTCCGCTTGCTCTTTTTTCGCTTGCCCTTTTGCGGCGCTGCTTGGACAAGTCATATCTCGAGACGCTTCTCCCACAGCAGCGGACCGGCTGCGCGAGCGGGTGCGCGAGGTCGACACGCTCCGTCCCGACTCTCTCGCCGAAGCCACGCACGTGCCGCGCCGTCATGACGTCTCTTACCGAAACTCCCGTCTAGAGTTCCACTGTTTTAGTCTCCTTGTGAACTTCTCCGGGCAGTGTCCTGTCGTATGTCTTGTGAGCCCCCCGCACAAGGGCACATTTCGGCACACACTCCTTGGTCCTCACCGATATCAGTGGCCCCTGCACGCCAGGCACGCAAATCTCTCGGCTTGCCTGCACGTCGGTCCGATGGCCACTTCACCCACTGAAGTTCCAGACAAGCCGCCCTGAGTCTTCTTATAGATAAAGCAAGAAGTCTCAAGCCAGTTGAAGCTCACCGTGAACGGTACCTTCTTCCCCGCAAATGCGATTACCGCGAGCTGGCGGCTTCCCTGACACTCTTGCTTCTAGGACTTCGTATCCCACAGCTCTGGTTTCTGTCGAATCTGTTCGTTAGTCAGGTCAGGCCGGACACCGTGTATGACGCCGCGGCACCTCTTCGCTCGGGGAGACATGATACGCTTCGACGTCTAGCACGCCGACAGGAAAATTCAATTTCTTGATACCTGCAACGGCTTCCGCTTCGCTCCATTCGTCCGTACATACCATGATTGTATTCTCATGCTTCCAGCAACCCCACGACCGTCTTCGTCAATCCTCTCGGCAGGGAGCTCTGGACCACTTCCCGATCAGGCTCTGTACCGCTTCAGGTCCACCGCGACCCGATGAGCGTTGATGCCGACCTTGTGCTTGTAAACTCCCAGGACTGGGCAACCTCGAAGGTTTCTCGGCGAGCTCCTCCGCCGTTGTTCTCCCGGCTTCATCTCGAACCTGTTTCTCGAGGCACGTCTGTCGGCTCCTCTTGCTCTTATTCTGTGCTGCCATCCGTACTTGCGCTCCAGCCGTTGCCGGGTCCTCCGTCCTCCTGGTCCCCCAAGGTGGCATCCTGGATTCCATCATCCCGGGAGTGGCCGTTGCGCCGGGCTGATAACTCCAGCCACGCCACCTCGTCTGGAGTTGTCAGCCGATCACTGCCGACCGGCACCCCTGGAGTTTCTTCGGGTCCTTGTATCCATCCTCCACCGCCTTCAGCCCCCACCAGGACGGCGACCGCCACGCGATGAGGCCTGGCTAGGCGGCCGCTCCGAGAAGCTTCGGTGCGGCGCGCTGCGGCGCGAAGCCTAGCGAGTGTCAACAGGCCCTCCCGTGGGCCAGAATCGTGACAATGTCCTTGAAATGAGAAAGATTCGGCTCACCGGCATGAAAGTGGTATCGGGAGCGAAACCGGAAACGCGAAGGCTTCTGTCTTCTCCAACACTTTTCACCGCACAGAAAAGGAATTTTCCAAGAAAAAGGATGATTTTCTGCGGAGCCCATAGAACGTGAGATCCGCTCTCGCGCACGTGCGTGCACGTCCTGCGCGAAGAGCGCGCTGTCCTCTGCAAGAAGGGTATTATCTTACACCGTGATCTGGGTTCACACGCTGCGTGCGCGTGTGTGTCTTTTAGCATTCGGTGATAATGTCAGACGTAATTTAGTCTGCGGAAGGAGATGGTGGCGTATCCTGATCATGTGTGCCTTTAGGTTTTCTTGCCGCATTTCTCACGGGGAACGTGAATCAAGAGTTCTAAATAAGAACCGTACGCAGATGGCTGATTGTCTCAAGCAACACACATTTTGAGAATACTCACATAAAAAACACGGTGTTTCGGTCATCTGACAGCTGGCTTTCTTCCCCTAGTACATGGGGTTAAAGTTGCAAACTGCCAAAGTTTTTATCGATGCTACCCAAAGTCCCGTGAGTTGATAAAGTAGGCAGCACCTCGAAACATGGTATCCCTTGTCCTTTGATGTCCGCTTTGGACTGACCATTCAGCTTTAGTTAATGTAGCACTTCACATCAGAAGTTTGACAGCTCTCATTGTAACTAAACCGGTACGGCGGGGCATCATAGCACGTCCGCTGTAAAGGGTGACAATGTGTTTCTGAAACTGGCACTTATATTGCCGCGCGCAGGACAGAGCAAGCAGCGCTCTGTCACGGAATTTTAGCACATTTTGTTTATCGTTTATTCCAACTCGGGGAGTAACTTTTATCATTTGGTCCTAGTTTTTTGTTTTCGAAACTGCCGGTTTATTCTCATCTCGAACGCTCAATGCTCGAACTTTGTGGGACGAATTTTTTCGGTATGGACGCACACTAAACAAGCAGCTGCCCGTGTCTCGCTTGATGTTACGCCGTTGGTACGCCGCATGATTTTCCGCCGTCTCGACGCTCGTTTTCTTTTCTATTGTTTGGCGCAAGTTCGTCGATTAAACCTTTCTTTTCGCTTAAATATCTATCATCTCTTCGTCTTACTCCGTAATATTTCTGGTGGAGGTGTGGGGTACCGCAGCCTATGAAGCCTACTCCTCCAAGGAATCACAGCGCGCAAGCCCAGTGCCCAGTTCAAGAAAACCGTCCATGGAAATGACCGAGGATCGAGGGAGCCCACGTGTTCAGCGTTTGTCTACGGAATTCGGTCTACTGCCAGAGTAAACCCACCAGTCGACGAAGCCGACGATGAGCAACGAATCGTAGCAGACACCTGCCGCCTCCTCCGTTGTTTACCTGTCCGTCGCATTTCGAACTCCGACGACCATCCAGAGCGAGGTTTACGAAGGCGTCGCATATAAGTTGCAGCAATATGACGGGTGGCGCTGCATTACCAATGAACTCCCGAACGCCGTCTTCAGAACATCTCTTTTTCTCTCGAGGGAACCGCGCGACGCTGGTTCGGAAATCATGAAGCGTTGCTTACCAACTGGGAGCTCCTATAGGCAAAGCCGCGTTGGAGCTTCGCTAACTAGCAGCGACGGGAAAGGGCCGAAGAACAATTATAGTCAAGCGCTCAAGTACCAAGCGAAAGCGTGGTGAACTTTGTGGAGGACGTAATTCGCAGAAGAAGAGAAACCGAAGGTCCTTATGCGTGGCGTCAAAAAACTTTTTGGTGGCCTTATACAAATCCCGTTTACCACAATCGATGGTTTTGTAGTACCCACGTGCACGGTGCGCATAGTAGAGAAGAAAGATAAGCGCGTGCGACAAAAACAGCGAAGGAGCTCGAGAGACGGAACGACCGGCGGAACATAACATCTCCTGGTGAAAGGCAGCTACCGTTCATGTATTCCTCACATGTGATATAAATATTGTAAAATACTGTATATAGAGCATTAAAAAGTTACGTACCGCGTATTCCACAAATTGGTGAACCGAACGTGATGTTGTTTAAAGCACGGAAATCCCCCCACGGCCTCCAAGTAGTAGAATTTGGACTAAATGGGACAAGGGAATTTGTAGAATATGGGCTATGACAAAAGGCTAAAGAATGCCTCTTTTTTCAAAACGTCAAGCTACAGCGCCATACCGTGACACCTTTAGGATCTTTCAATCCACCAGCTGCTCGTTTTGAGAAAGTTCACTAGGATATAGTTGGTCCTTTGACATGATGGCATGGTCAGCGGTACCTTTTAACCTGCATAGAACGTTTTACTAGACGGCCAGAGGCCATACCAATCAAAACATCTCTGCAGAAGCAGTCTCACACCCAATTGTACACATGTTGATCAGCCGGTTCGGGGTACCAGCAACGGTGACGACAGATCCAGGAGGACAATCTCAGTCAGCTTTGTTCAGAAAGTTGTCTCAGATTCTGGGCGTCGCTCACATCAGTACCACTGCATATCATTCTACATCCAATGAACTAGCGGAGAGATTTCATCGCCAGCCAAAGGCATCTTTTAAAGCTAGTGGGTAGATCGGCTTCAGGTTGGACTGAAATTTTGCTTCTTGTCTTGCTGGGCATTAGAGCCGTTTTCAAAGCCGATATCGGGTGCGGCGCTGCTGAACGCGTATATGGCATGCCTCTTCGACTTCCAGGCGAGTTCATCCACCCCTCCGAACAGCTTGAAACACCGGATATTTTGGATTACGCATCTCGCCTTCTTACAACAATGCAACAACTCAGACCCTCGGTAGACCACAAGCAAGCCACCGCTAAAGTGTTTATAAGCCCAGATCTGCATACTTGTTCCCATGTTCTCGTAAGACATGATGTGGTACGAAAACAATTACAAGTACAGGCTGTCATAAAAGAAAATTTACACGGTCTTTTTCACCGCAAAAATACACTAGACATCGCCTAACGCTCATTCTCCGCCCAAAGGTAGCCCTAGAGGTCACAACCAGATGTCAAAGTTTCAGCCCGATTCGATAACTTAATCAAAAGTTATAAGTGATTTTCTGAAAATTTATATGGGAAAATGGCGGCTGACGGAGTTTTTGAACACATGGGGCTTTACGGCACCAAAAACCGAAAACGGGCAAAAATGGGCTCTATTTTCCCATTGAAATTTTCAGAAAATCACTTATAACTATTGATTAAGTTATCGGATCGGGCTGAAACTTTGGCATCTGGTTGTGACCTCTAGCTCTACCTTTGGGCAGAGAATGAGCGTTCGGCGATGCCTAGTTTATTTTTGCGGTAAAAAAGACCGTGTAAATTTTCTTTTGCCACACCCTCATCAAGGTACTTCGACGACATCCTAAGTACTTCCACTGAAATTTAGCAATAGAGATGAATATGTCTCATTGAATCGACTTACACTTGCCTATCTAGATACCTACGCGGTCTATAAATAATGCGCACCAAAACCAGTCATCACGTCACCGAACAAACCAAAAACCCTCTGATTTTGAAACTCCCAAGCTCCAACCCGCACACCATCTCAAAGCTTCTCCGAACTTCCTTGTTTCTAGGGAGGGGGAGCTAGTGTAGTAACCACGGTGGAAGAAACACATTTAGGTGATGACTCTGGCTGCTCTTCCCGCGGGGAGCGAGCGACCAGATCGTGTTCGGAGCTAGCCTCGAACCAGGAGTAGTTAGATCCGCGACACCGCGGAGGGCGCTGCGGTATGAGGTTCCTTTTCGGCGGCCACGGTGTCGATAGCGCAGCGTGCTCGCCTTTTTTCGTGGTGTGGTAGTGTGGTGGTGGTGGTGGTGGTGTGCGGCCAGTGGCTGGCCTCGTGTTTTGCTTTGTCGCTGTTTCGATCACAGGTGCCATCCTCTTGCACGATGGTGAGCCTTAACCCGAAAAAAGAAAAGAAGATGGAAGAGAACACAGATTTACAGACTCTGACGACTTGGTGGCGGGGTGGTGCGGTGAGGTACACAAAAAACCGGTAAGCAAGGGAATGCGGGATCACCGCTGGGAAAAACAACCGGAGCGGTCGGTTCGGGAGAGACCACATACTTGGGAGCCATCTATCAAAGTGCGAGTGAAGCGCGCTCGGTGCGCCGACTATAATGTGGCCACCGCGTCGGAGAGAGAATCATCACCTCAATCTGTTCCTTCCACCGTATGTAAAACAAGAAGCGGTGAGAGGGTGAACGCGGGACCATCGCTGAGAGAAACAACCGGAGCGGTCGGTTTGAGCGGGACCCCATACTTGTGCGCCATCCATCCCCGTGCCAGTGAAGAGCGCTCGGTGCGCCGAACATAATGTTGCCGCCGCGTCAGACAGAGAGTCATCACCTAAATCTGGTTCTTCCACCGTGGTAGTGGCCCACTTGCACGGTACGCATAGAAGAGGAGAAAGATAAGCGCGTGCGGCAAAACCAGCGAAGGAGCTCGAGAGACGGAACGACCGACAGAACATAACAGCTCCTGGTGATCGCAGCTACCGTTCAGGAACTCCGCACATGTAATGTAAATATTGTCAAATATTGTAGATACAGCATTAAAGAGTTACGTACCGCGTATTCTACAGTTTCGTAAAAAGGCCACGAACGTCGAGGGAGCCCTCCAAGCCCGTGCAGTCCACTACCAGCCACTGCCTAACGTCGCTGTTCCTGCGCTGTTGAGCCTCGACGTCGGTTCTAGCCTCGCGGGTGTCCGCGAGCTGGAAAAATCGCTGCTGGCTGAAGAACGCCCACTTCGCTCTGCGCCACCGAAGCGGTCCGAGAAGAGGTTCAACGGGCGCTCCAACCAGAGGCTCTCTCAGTACCACAGCGCCTCAGGACCGACCCTGAGCTAGCTGGCCATAGCCCAATGACCGCCGCAAGCTGCTCGCCAAGCCCCAGCGCCAACGCGACGAGACACTCCAATGCAGCAATACGAGTCATTATGGACCACGTGAACAAGCCACCACGGTCGAGTGTCCTTGTTCCCGTCGTCAGCGACGCCGTCGCCTGTGGGAAAGATCTTCTGGAAGGCAACGTCCATCTGCTTCTCGGAAGATGATTATGCGTCGCAAGGTGCGCAACTTAGCTGCAAGGTGAATGTACAATGATCGTCGTGACGAAATTTTGACAGATGGCGCAGTACCACCGAAATCGCCGCCATCTCCGATGAGCCCTCGCCATCTCAGCCGTAGTAGACCGCCGCAGCTCGACGTTAACCCCAAGCTCAGTGCCTCAAAATAACGACAGCTCAGAGACCTCCTCGCCGAATAGAGCGACTGCTTTGCGTCGACATCGAAAGCACCCCAAACAACAGTTACGAAACATCGCACCCATACCAACGATAATAAACTCACTGTGCATCGACCGCCACACCGAATCTCCCGAAAAGAAAGAGACGATTCATGAAAAAGCACCAAATATGCTCAACGACGACTTCATTCAGCTTTCACGCAGCCCGTGGGCTTCTCCCGTCGTACTGGTGAAAAAAAGGACTGAACGTTTCTATTCTGCGTAGACCACTGCCGGCTCAACGCGGTGACGAAGAAAGATGTGTATGCGCTCCCCTGCATCGACAACATACTAGACCGGCTGCACCACTCTCGGTAATTTCCGTCCATCGACCTGAAGAGTGGCTAGTAGCAGATCAAAGTTGTGAGCAGCCTGGGGATTTAAATCGCTTGGCCCAGGTTTCCCCTCCGATACTCGTCAGTGGCCATCGGCACCGCGAGTGTGTCAAGGGCAACTGGCCCCACGAGCGGCGCTCCGCCACTGATAAAGGGACGTCGCAGCGTATTGGTGCGGGCTTTTAGGATCATCGGCGCGGGCGATAACGGTCATTAAATGTTTACGTGTTGTTGAATCGGTGTGCTGTGTCATTCCCCGAGACGGGTAGCAGCAAGAGAAATCTCACAGCTGTCGCCCAGATGTGATATGCTGCTCCTTTGGGAGGATGGCCGCGAACTGGGTTCGTGCTTGCTTGTTTCGGAGTTCATTTTGCAGTCCCGAGTTTGCCAGTACTTGCTGGGCGTTTTTTCCGCAAACCTAACTTCTTCGACCTGTGGAAGCCTTCCCTACTACAGGATGCCGTCTACAGAAGACGCCGACAAAAATGTGAGTGAGGACGACCTTCTGACGCTTGGCGCGCTCGCGGATAACGCCACCAGCGACATCTAACCAGGAGCTAAGCCTGCACTTTAGGCCCCGGCAGGCATCATCATCAAAGGAAGGTCTAACATAACTAAAAGTGTCCATGACCATGCTTCTTCAGTTACAACGAGAGCACATGACGCGCTCAAGCCCCGCTCCTGCTGGAACCCCGCCCCCCAGGGACTACCTAAGGCTCTCGCTTAGCGTTCCGGTCTTTCCGGGGTACACAGATAAAAAGTCAGTCGTGATGTTCGTCTCGGAAAGGCGTGATTACCAAGCTGCGTCAGGAATCGACGACGAAACTATCCTCACCTGCTTTTTTCCGGTTGCATTGACGGATAGCGCAGCACTTTGGAGAGAGAGACTAGAAGTTTCTCGAGTATGGCAGATTTTGTTTCGCGATTCAGAGCGGAGCTCTTGCCACCGGATTATAATATCCGGATGCAGGACGAGCTCCGTGCCCGTACACAACACCCGCAGGAGTTGCTCATAGAGTTTGCGAGAGCATTCATGGGGCTGTGATGACCTTGCTGACGCAGCGGCCACAGATGCAGAAAAAGTGGCACGCGCAATCCGTCAGAGCCACCCATGCTTCCAACCACATCTCAGGGGACATAGTTTTAGGGATCTTGACGAGATGGCACAGGTCGTGTGGCCGATTCAGGCCGACATCCTTGCTGTACCCTGGTACCGGCCTCCTCCACCAAAAGCACTGCCCTTGAACCAACATTTGCTTGGCCTGAAGACCCGGACGAGTACAAAAGGCAGAGTGAGTCTTACGAATCGACCGAACCAGCAGCTCCCCGAGCCCTTGATCCTTGCGGATACGAATCTCGAGAACGCTTCGGGAGCAAGCGTGCAAATGCAGAATATCACAGCGAAAAGCGTTCTCACAACCAGCAGCAAGTACGTGGGCGAGATGCGAATATTGGGGACAGATCACACCACCCATCATACAGTACCCGTAGAGATGATGAGAACCAGGCCTGGCTCCGCTGTTTCCGGTGCGGCCAACCAGGACCGGTGCCACGAGACTGGGGCGAACGGCCCCGAACCTAGATGCAGGGAAACTACGAGAGCCGGCGCTGCTAGATTTCTGCCATCCGCCGGCAACGCGGAAAACACAGTCTAGACGATCGAGCCGTCGCAGCCGCCTCCGGGCCACGCCCACCGGAGGCTCAGGCGAACTCCGGGGACTGACGCTTTTCCGTCGACACTCGGTGGCCTTTCATCCGTTTCTCCCGGTTGTGAGAGATAAGGCATATCCGCCGTTGAGGCGATAGGCGTGAGGCCCTTTGCGGATCCGATCACTCTCTGTCAAAACACTTCCTGCCATAACACCATCAATCATGAAACTTTCGGCGTGTCAGCTTTCGCATGGACACCCGGGCGGCCAGCTCATAACACTCTCCGTCATGAGACTCCCGGCGAGTCAGCTGTTGCATTGACAACGGGCCACCAGCTCAAACCCTTCTCCGTCTTGAGACTCCCGGCGTGTCTGCGTTTGTAATGACACCCGGGCGGGCAGCCCACAGCACTCTCTGTTATGAGACTCCCGGCGTGTCTGCTTTTGCATCGACACCAGGGCTAGCAGCCTCACACCGTTCTCGGTCTTTAGACTCCCGGCATGTCTGCGTGTCCATCGACACCCGGGCGGCCAGCTCGTAACAATGTCCGTCGTGAGACTCCCGGCGTGACTTCGTCTGCACTTGACACCCGGGCGCCCAGCTCACACTGTTAGTCAGTCTTGAGACTCCCGGCGTGCATGCGTTTGCAACGACACCCGGGCGGCCAGCTCCCAACACACTCTGTTAAAACACTTCCTCATTCTCCAAGTGGCTAGCTTACACAGTTATCGGCCGTAAGCAACCCGAGGTAACTGCATTTGAGTTAAACCCTAATGCGATTTCCTTTCAGCCAAACACCGTATTATGTTGCAGCCCTGGTCGCCGGCATAGCGACCACGAAGAAGAGATGCGTACGCCGCGAGCTTCGAACCCGAAATCTGATCTTTATCGCGATGTGGATGCTCTATATACAAAATGACAATGTTGCCGACACAACATATTCCCTCCCTAAAAACAACAACCCAAGAAACTAAATACAAAGAAATAAAAAAAGGAACAGTATGACTGATAGTAAAAACAGTAACATAGTTAGTTCATTACAAAGTCTCTATGCCAGGCAGGCTTTCTCCTCAGCAGAGGTGCTCTCGTTGTTCTTGTATTGACCTGGGCCGAAGCTGCCTCTGACTCCGAACAAGCCACTGAGGTCTCGGGTACCGTCGGTACCGTTGAAGCCGACACGGAATCCATCTCCGCGGTCTCGGTTGTCGCCGAAGAAGCCACGGGACGAGTCTCTGGGATCTCGGCTACAGCCGCATCAGCCGACTCCAGCGTTGACGCCGCTTGCTGTGATGCTGTCGACAGGCGCTTCCCCGCTTCTCCACAACCGGAAAGCTTGGACGCATTCCAGGTCCGGTTGTCGCTGAGGATGTAAGAACTTGGCCCATGTGTACCAGTGATAAGCATTGGGCGCGTATAGTGCGATGTCCCTTTCTTCGGTATGTTTGGCTTGCGGACCCTGACGAAATCGCCCGGCTTGAAGGTGGGCGCCCTTGCTCCCCTCTTGGAGTCCGTGTAGCGCTTGCTGTAAGCCTGCCGCTGCTGTACTCGCGCTCTGAGGTCAGCTAATTCGGAGCCAGGGTTCACAAAGAACTTTGATGACGGGAACCCCACAACGTCCAGCCTCGACCGAGGAACTCGACCATGCAGGAGCAGAGCAGGGGGCACCCCAGTTGTGGCATGAGGTGTGCACCTGTAAACGCCCAGGTACTCCAGGACGGCCACTTCAAGAGGCCGATGCTCCAGTGCTGCCACCTGGATGAACCCCTTGAAGACCTTGTTAAACCGCTCCACCTGTCCGTTGCACTGTGGGTAATACACTGACGAGCAGCGGTGACAAATTCCTCGTTCTTTCAGGAAGTCTTCAAAGGCTGCCGACTTGAACTGCGACCCATGGTCCGTCAGAATTTCATCTGGGTAGCCTTCTCTGCTAAACGTAGCAGATAAAAATTTAATCACCGTCTGTGTTGTCACAACTGATGCGAAGCATACCTCTGGCCACTTTGAGTAGAAGTCTACCAAGGTAATGGCATACTCGTGTCCACTCCCAGTTCTGGTGAATGGCCCAACAATATCCAGAGCCAGCTTCTGCCAGGCCCGTTCTGGAAGCGGAATTGGCTGAAGTGGTGCGGTGACGGGTTTGGCAGACTTGTCTGCAGACTGGCATTCACAGCAGTTCCTGATGACTTGCTCCACCTGTTGGTCGAGACCCGGCCACCAATATCGCTCGCGCAACCTTTGCTTGGTCCTGACAATGCCAGGATGGGTCTCGTGTGCCAGCTCAATCATGGTGGCCATCAGCGACGCTGGGATGACTAGTCGTTCTCCTCGCAGAAGCAAGTTGTCCACCACTGCCAACTCGTCTCTCACTCGGAAGAATGGAAGTAACTTGGAAGCCAAGCTTTTCTTGTCGGGCCACCTGGTTGAGATGTACTTCATGACAAGTTGTAATGTCTCATCCTTCTGTACAGCCTCTTGTAGTTCATGCTTTGTGATGCAAGATGACACGAATGATACAATTTCTTCCTCTTCTTCCTGACCGGTAGGTAATGGCAACCTTGACAGAGCGTCTGCTACTTTGTTGTCGCTTCCTCGGTGATATGCAACTTCGAAGTTGTAATAAAGAAGGCGAGATGACCACCTTGAGATCCTCAGTGGCCTTCGGCCATTCCCTTGAGAGGACAGGAGAGTTACTAGCGCTTGATGATCCGTGCGTAGCTTGAACCGCCGTCCCCAGAGAAACACGTGCCAATGCTCGCACGCCCACACGCAGGCAAGGGCCTCCTTCTCTCCTACGGAGTACTTCCGTTCAGCCGGTGAGAGTGTTCGTGAGGCAAACGCCACTGTTCTCAAGTCATCGCCAACACCCTGCTGAAGCACAGCACCGAGCCCATGCATAGATGCATCTGCAGTGACAACTACCGGTAGTGCAGGATCAAACATCTTAATAGCACCGCATGTAGAGAGCGATGTCTTGACTTTCTCGAAACTCTGTTCTGCTTCTTTGTTCCATATAAATGGGACCTCTTGACGCAACAGCTTCCTTAGAGGCTCTACTACTTCTGCATAATTTGGCAAAAATCTTGCGTAGTATCCGACAAGTCCCAAGAACGACCGCAAAGCAGCTGCATCTTTTGGTACTGGAGCTTTAGCCACCGCTTCTACTTTGGAGTGAAGAGGGGTTAGTCCTTCTGCACTCACGGTGTGTCCCAGGAAGTCGAGCGCTTGCACGTTGAACTCGCATTTCTGGTTAAGCTGAAGTCCAGCAGCAGAAATGCGATGTAGAACTTCCTGCAAATTTCCCCTGTGCTCTGCTTCGGACTTGCCGAATACGATCACGTCGTCAATGTAACATAGCACCCCCTTACAGCCATCCAGGATCGTGGTCATCATTCTCTGAAACGCCGCCGGAGCTGACGCCAACCCAAAGCATACTCTTCGAAAACGAAAAAGTCCGTCATGAGTGACGAATGTCGTCAGCTCCCGGCTGTCTGCTGTCAGTTCAACTTGGTGATAGGCCGAGGCCAAATCTAGCTTCGAGAAGTGAGTCGACCCTGCAAGTTGGTGAAGAAGCTCCTCTGTATGTGGGAGTGGAAATCCATCCACTAAAATGGCCTTGTTTGGCTCGCGCAAATCTACGCACAGCCTGATAGTGCCGTCCTTTTTCTTTACGACCACAATTGGAGATATCCATTCAGAGGCTTCGACCCGTTCAATGATTCCAACTTGCTCCAATCGGCGCAGCTCCACAGACACGGCGTCCCGCAATGCTAAAGGCAGCCGCCGCAGTTTTGCCGCCACGGGCTTAACTGTTTCCCGCCTCTTGACCTGGTGAGCGAAGCCCTTCACCAGACCCAGCTTGTCGGTGAATAAGTGTGAGAATTGTTTCTTCATGTCAGCAGGTAGCGGGTTCTCATCGGTTCGCGTGTGCAGACATTGCAAGGTTCCTCCTTCAATCTGAAGTTGTAAATTGCAGATTGCATCTAGTCCGATGAGGGTCGTCCCCTTCGCCACCACGTAAAATAGTACGCAAGTCGAACGCTCCTTGTAGCGAACGTTGGCGAGGAATCGTCCCTTCACTTTGATCTTGCAGCCCGAATAGTCCAGCAGGTTGACAGACGGCGGTGCCAGAGCCAGTCGCTCGCGAAACCATTGCCGATAAATGTCATCGGTGATGATTGACACTGAAGAGCCTGTGTCTACCAGAAAGCGCAGACTCACTGTCTCTACTTCCAGATCGGCGTAGATGCCACGTTGTCCGCTGTCCGTATTCACCTGAAGAAGTACGACGTCACGATTCGTAGTCTCGCTGATTTCTTTCACGTCCAGGCCCTGCGTCGTGGTGCTTTTACAAACCTTCTCGAAGTGCCCGGTCTTTTTGCATTTCCTGCACAGAGCCCGTCGCGCTTTGCAGCTCACTGAACTTGCCACGTGACTTGCCGACCCACAACGGTAACAACGACGCTCCGTCGCCTCCTCTTCGTCTTTTTTACACTTTTCAGTAACGCGATGCACCGCCCCCTCAGCTGCAAATTCTTTCAGGTTGCGCTGGGTGTCTTCGTAATGCGTTGCCATTGATACGGCCTTTTCTAGTGTCAGCGGTGCCCCTTCAAACAGCAGACGTTCCCGAAGTCTGCCAGATGAAATGCCTGAAACGAGCTGGTCCCGAATCATCACGTCGGTGGTGCTATCGTACTCGCATTTGGCGGCTATCTCGCGCAAGCTCGTGATGTATCCTTCCATCGGCTCGCCTGGCTGCTGTAATCTCTGCTTGAATCGATGTCGCTCAACGAGTACGTTAGTTGTGGCTGCAAAAATCCTCCTTACGAGCTTCAGCGTAGTAGTGAACTCGTCCGTGGTATCCCCACTAGCAGGCTTGCTTTTTTCCGTCGCACCCGCAGTCGCAGACTTGCCTTCCGCCTCTGTGGTCGGCTGCTGCTGAGGTGGTGTCGACGTGGCCACGACGTTGTACTGCCGTTGTCCTTCCACTCCAAGACAGTGCAGCAGGATGGCTGCACGCCGCGACGCCTTGAACTCGTCCGCGCCGGAAGCCTCAAGAAACCTGAGGAACGTTTGTTCCCATTGCGGCCATGGAACGGGAGGCTGGCCTGGCGTTTGCAGAAACGGCAGCGGCGGCGTAAGCCCGAAGTTCATGGTGGCTTATTATGGTTTTCTCCTCGTCGCCAATATTATGTTGCAGCCCTGGTCGCCGGCATAGCGACCACGAAGAAGAGATGCGTACGCCGCGAGCTTCGAACCCGAAATCTGATCTTTATGGCGATGTG
>JAZHYW010009873.1:0-11488 GCA_037355805.1 Ixodes ricinus | reverse complement strand
GGTTCAGTGATGATTGAACACTTACGGAAACATGAGGAACACCATGATGGTGCGCTTTCGATGCTGTCTAATTGGTCCCGTCAGCTCGTAGCCTGTTTAGTAGCGTCAGCTGCTTGAACGAAGTACAATTCCCTTAGACGTTCTGTTACCGCGCGTAGACAGATGCTGACGGCGGCATCTGCCTGCGGCCGTTTACGAGCGTTTACACGCTTGTAAATGGCCACCGCGGATCGTACCACGGCTTTCTCAAAACCGGCAGATATGTATGAACAACACAACAAAGAAACGCGAAGGACTGTTTCAGCTCATATTGTCCGCGATAGTGCGTATTAGTAGGGATGACCAAAACAGGCTGCAATGTCTGCTTCTCTCTTTCGCAGCTACAAATCTTCGCTGGTGTGACAGCGAGACCGTCCAATCATCGGTGTTGTGCGACGAGCCGGACCATCCCTCGGTGTTGTGCCAGTGACTGCGTAACTCGCGGTGTTGTGCCAGCCAGTGCCGACTTCCAACAGGGGCCATATGGAATCTAACCTCGGGTGAGCCGGGTGGGCGAGCCAAATCTTCGGCTCGAGTTCCCCCGCACGACACGGGCGTTGGCTCCTAGTGGAAAAACCCAAAACTACGCAGGACTGGAACTCTAGGGCACGTGTAGGTTAAGGTCATCCCGGGGTCGCGATGTTGGTTCGAGTCCCCGCGTACCGGTTCTAAGGTTAGCCGAGAGACTGGGCACATAGCGTGGCCAACGCTCCCCTCTCGCAAAAGTCATATACTCCGCGTTGTAAAACGTCTTCTCGCAATCTTTTGTCGCAGGTTGCTTTCTTTTTTCGCGATCTTGTGTTGCAGATGGTACCCTTCTGCGTATTTTTGTTGTACGCTGTTTCTTTAAAGTTCCTGGTTTTTCCTTCCGCGAAATGTTTTGTTCCAGGTTGCAGCCTTTTCTTTCGTGAAATCTCTCTACCTCCACAAATCTGTACTGGTTTATAATAATAAAAAAAAAAAATTGTGTTTGTGTTTTGTGTATCTATCCCTTCACAAACACGCACAGCTTCCGAGGATCGCGGGCTTAGTTTTAAGTTTTAACCGTGTTTTAACATTTTAACCATTTCAAAAACTTTTTTTTTATGTGCGAATATGTTAATGAGCGGCTCTTGGAGGTTAAGGACTTTCCCTGTCGCTGTAGTGCATTTTTTTTTTCTCCTAAGATCAACCCTCTCGGTTGATCTTAGAAGCGACGTCATAAAAGAACGAACGCCAGAGCAGCCAGGGTCACTGGCGTCCCGGCACGTTCCGTTCCGTTTCGTCCCCTAGACGTCCAAACCCAACCCAAAACTGGTGTAGTTTCTGACCACTGTCCGGGTAGTATACCCCCACTAGGATCGCGACCATCTGCGATTTAGATGAGTAGATAAAGAACTGAAGTTGGCTCTGTCCATCGAATTGGGCGGCAGCTTGCGCGTCCTAGCCTCTCAATAAAAATGAGTAGTTCTTCGAGCTAATAACTTTCCAAGTAAGTTAGAGCTTTCAGTTATTACAATTGAATAGTGTCCCTAGCGTATCGCACAATAGTCCGCGCGTAAGTCGTGCCAGTTCAAAACTGGTTAGAGATGCGCTGCAGGGTCCCTCTACATATTCAGTATCTTTTTCATAAATATTAAAAAGTAGATTGAGCTTCCAGCATGTCATAATTATGATATTTCAAATATTTACCTATCCGAATATTGCTTCAACTAATTAAATCGTAAATTGCGTTTTTTTTTTTTGCTGCCAGGAGTTTTTGGAAAAAAAGAAATGGGTAGCCTTTTTAGTGTTTTGTTGATGCGTGTTTCTTATAAATTTATAACATGTACGTCACTTTTTTTGTGAATTGCCGTTTTTTGTAATGGCAAACACTACCCCTAAAACAAAAAGGCTCTTTGGAAGCAGTTTTAAGAGAAACAAAATTAATGTATCTTAACCTGCTTGTGGAATTTGTGCTTGTGCTTGTAGAATCTGTACTTGTAGAATTTGTTTAGGGTTCTTCGTTTTCGGGTTTTATATTTGTTTAAAAATCAAGGGGGGGGGGGGGGTAATCGGGCGCTATTTTTTAGGCTGATAATCGGGGAGAAATTGGATCTCTGTGATTAGAAAATCATCAGGAATCGCCATTAGGAAATCGGGATTTCTCGTTTTTTTTTCTTTCTGAAGCGCAAGTGCCTGAAATGTTTTATTTACACGAACAAAAGTCAACAAAGTATAGGATATAGCAGTGGCGCTCCATCTTCCAGTATATTTCCGCCTTCTCACTCGTTCTGAAGCGAATATATACAGAGGTAACGCAAATCGAAGAAGTTTGTTACCATCAAACGAGTGACCGAGGAAGCAGTTCTGAAACGGATCCAGAATTGTTCTTATTTGCCATAAATTCAGCTGATTTGAAGACCGGTATTCGGGGAGAAATCGGGTTTAACCCGATTTTCCTAAAAACTGTTCGGGTGCCAAAAGCGGGTAATATCGGGTTTTACCCGAAAGCGAAGAACCCTAAATATGTGACATTTTGTGCAGGGTGACCACCCTGCCTGTACAAGTCTGAGGGCCCGTATGAGTCTATATGAATGCGTTATTATTATTATTTTGTTGAAAGCTCAGTTACCGTATATGGTGGGACGCTTCCCTGTCCGTTTTAACCGTTTAAATCTGGATGACCATCGTACCGGCGTGGATTCGCGCAATCACTAGGGGGTTGTAGTAGATCGCTTTTCTCCTCCGCTACGGTGTCCGCAAAGAAAACTCCGCAGCTGCGCATGCGCGCCGCCAGCCTTGTCTGCATAGTTCAAGGTCTTGTGGCGGATTACGGAGCGCTATGCGGGTGCTTAGCGGGCTGCGGAAACGGTCTACTAAAACTCCCCACTAGTGCGCGGTGCACGTTAAAGACGCAAGGCTAGCTGTCGTGCTAAACTGGAAAATTGCTCATCACCAGCGTGAACCAGTGTAGCCAGTGCCACAACCTCAAAGTCAGAGCCGACCTCTTGTTGCCTAAACATTCAATGTGTGACCTGTTCTTGTTCTTTTTTTGTCAGTTTTCTGTATCACAGGTTATCTCCAAAAATATATTTAAAAAAATCGTATAGCTAAAACTAATAATAATAATAAAGGCAGCACAACATAAGGTTGTCCCGTCTGTTGTTTTGACTGGATTTATTTATGGTGGCTTAACCCCTCATATCGGGTGATTGCAGTTAAAAAAACTAAATTTTGAACAAGAATTTAAAAAAATACTTAAGTGAGATTATTTTGGGTTTTCGTAGTTTATAAAGAAGCGAATTCAAAACCAGCCAGCCTGGATATTCATGACACTTTAGCTTCAGAATCTTCCCTGGAATTCTCAAGTCACTGAGATAGGCAATGCCATAGCTAGAACTCTTAACTAAACAAAATTGATAACAGGGAACTGCTTGAGCCTAAACGGGATGGCGTTCGATTTTATCTGCTGTGGAACTTATGTTAGAGAATTGACTGCAGTGACAAGTTCATTCGCGTCAAGGTTCCGACCTAGAGTTTCGCAGATGTCCAATCAATGCAAGACAAGTTGAGGACCACAATAGAAGAGGAACAGATCGGATCAAACCCCATCGATCCACAGCGCGAACCAGTCTCGTTACGTGTTACACACAGACCAAAAAAGTAATCGGTTACAATCACAACGATTCCCGCTCAAAACTATTCGAATGGATCCACTGATTCGTTGACACCAAAATTAGTTCACAGTTAATTCAAAAGAAGCCGACACTTTTCCCATTCTGCCCTTCCCCTCTATAGCCAACCGGAACGAATTTCCCAGGTGAGCCTCTTCGTCTTCCCCTTCTTCTGTTCCTTATCGTACGTAGTCAAGCCGTTATTTCGGCTGATGGCCTTAAACTTTGTTTGTACAATTTAATACACTCAACCAGTGCAGCTCCGAGCGTAATTTGCTGAATTTGCTTTAATTGCGTGCGGCTTCGTCTTTTTCTTCTTTTTTTTTTCTTTCTTACACCCGTGGTACAGAACAAACCGGATGAAAAAAGTAGAACTATTGTATCTCTCATTGTGGAAGAGAGACCAATATATAGGAGTCGCTTAAAAAGTACTCATCGTTAATCGTTACGTTGGTCACAAAAGAATTCGATTTATGTCTCTGATTAGACGTGATGATGATATATGACTGCTTGTAACACACCGTGCAAGTTTCAATCATCATGTTCAGGCTCGCTCTCACGGACCATATTCGTTTATTTAAGAACAGTAAGCTCATTTCAAAGAGCCATGGCAGGAGAACGGTTACATAAATCTCTGAACACAAAATGTACACAAACTGAAAATTAGCTCAAGGGATATTTCATAGCAGTTGCAAAATGATCAAAAGACGTTAGGATGACGACGTTCTTTGTTAGTTCTAGTCTTTGATTGGTGCAGGAAAGAATTATGTAGAACAGTCGTTCTTGAATGTATTGTATTGTTGTCCTGGAAGAGTGGCTTAGTTGTGACGATTTGGACGATAATGGTTTTAAATAACTAGAACCTTCGACGCGGAGGGCGGCGTTCAAGATGTCGTCGGGAATCTTTAATCTGCGATTTCTTTCACTCGTCTGGAATGTCTGAAACTAAGCTCTTCTAGCTATATCCGTGGATAATACTTTGATGACTCCGCGCTAAAGATATTAAAAATAAACCACGAAGTTACTTTTTTTAAATTTATTCTAGTTTACGAATGGCTTTTTGTGTGAAATATAACAACACTGCATTAGCATGTTTCAATGCTGGTCTAAGAAACCTCTTGCAGGCGATAATGTTGCGTATCCGAACCAGCAAATTTAAATTTCCTCACAATGAATTACCTCTGGTTTTATTAACGGTCGCTTGTGGATGCAGGTTCCTGTTCAGTTTATGATTAAAGAGACGTTTCTTTTAATT
Source organism: Ixodes ricinus (assembly GCA_037355805.1). NCBI lineage: Eukaryota > Metazoa > Arthropoda > Arachnida > Ixodida > Ixodidae > Ixodes > Ixodes ricinus. Next base: position 6,559 of record JAZHYW010009873.1, on the reverse strand, counting down.
CCTTTAAGAGAACTAAAATCTGACAGAAACGGGTAAAAATAAAGTATGACGAGCCGTAAAGTGGACTGTTCACGGGAGCAGTACGGATCGATATTGACATCCTCACGGAGTGCTTTCACAAGAGAGCGTCCAATGGTAGCATCCAAATTGCAATCGATCAACCCTGTTTCTTGTCAATGAAGAATGTAACGAAATGAGTCACATACGAGCACTCGTGCGCGTATGTATGTGCATACGAGCACAGTGTTGTAACCCAGATGATTGTGCTAAGAAACGAGCTGAACGAATCACGAGTGGTTCGTTTTAGAACAATCATTTTGATTCGATATGATATTAAAATTGTGAACGTTGAGATCACGATTTGGCGGAACAGTTGGGCTGTAGCCTGAAACACTTGGATTTAAAGAAGTGTATGTTTAGTGAGCAACTAGAAGTTACAACTCAAGACTGACACGCAGGCGAGTTTTCGCACGAGATTCGTGAGCCTTTGCGTCGGCAGGGCGTGCGTTACCTTCACGCGCGTGCGTTCTGTTTTGCCTAATATGTACATTTCTAACCAATGCCCCCCCCCCCCCCCCCCAAAAAAAAAAGAAAAGAAAAAAGCTTGCTTGCTTTTACGTTGGCGGAACTGAGGCCTTACGCAATGCAAGCATTACGCTTTGCGTTACGTAATGCCACAGCGCAGGCTTCATTTTTAGGTCTTAACGGATGTTCCGCCTCATCATTCGTTGACCTGATTTCGTAGATCGCAGAGATTGACTCTTTGAGTGTTTTGTGGTTAGGTAGACGCGCAGGCATTTCTTAGAGTGTAACTTACGGCTGTATAAACATACACACAACATAATTACAATTACAGCCAACTCTTCGATTAAGGAGTTCGGTTCGTAAGAACTAATGTCGAAACATTGCACGCAGCAAAGAGGGGCAAACTGCTCCACTCTCAAACATAGGGACGCCATAGGCATCCTCCCATCAAACGCTGGCAACAACACACAGCCCTCTCCGAACGCGCGCCGCGAAGGTCGATCTAAACACGCCGGAGACCCACTGGCGTATTTTTTTTTCCTCTTTCCCTCCTGGACAAGCATCGACTGGCGAGCCCCGTCGCGGGGCAACAGGGGGTTTGAGCCGCGAGTCGGGAGGCGGCAGGGAAAACCATCACCCACAGTCACGGCCGATTCGCACGGGCTGCAGTAACCCATCGCGGGCGCCAACTTGCCATCGACCGCCGACTCCAGACAGCGCCATCTTTATTTACAGCGGCAACGCCACAGGACCCCACCGGGCAGCGGCAGTACGCAGGTCAGAAACAGATTCACATTTGCTCGTTCTTGTTCGGGTCCTCCTCCCCGCAGGAGCCCTCTCCGGCCTCCGTGAACACCTCGTGAACGCTGTAGTTTACGCTTTGCCTCACCGACACCGCACAATTGCAGGTTCTAGGGAGGTTTGGGGGCTTTCGAGGGAAGCCAATGGAGACCCGCTTTCCTCTCGCGTGTTCGCGACGCGAAAACCGATGGTGCCTCGCTTGCTAGGACGTTTCAACGTACGAGGCAAGCATCGTGACGACGAGTCTGATTTGAAAGATAACCTGTATCCCGCAACTCTGCGCAACGTCATGAAGGAATAAATCGCGTAGTACGTGGGGATTCGTTTATTTATTTTTAGTTATCCCATGTCATTTGCCTTCCTAATTTTTGTTTTCATCATTATATTTCGTTCCCTTTTTCCCCTTTGCCTGCCCGGTCTCCACGTGTGGGCTCTCGACTTTCGACCTTCTAAACTGGGATCGATGGCGCGGCCTTGGAACTCCTCCCTAGCTCAGTCCGATCGATATCCTTTCTCCAGATGCAGCGACAGGGTTATTTCACGTGGTGCACATTCCTCATAATCATTAGAACTGCTACAATCTTTTTTTTCTTCAAGCAAGTGCCATTCAGTGGCAATCGCAACAACTCCAAGACTATATCACTAACAGTTGGCAACTATAACAGCGTTGTGTCCTCGGAATTGTGCACCGTCAACTTTTGCAGGTGGTTTATGTACCACGCACCTGTCAATGTATCTAATGACAATCAGTGAGTTCTGTTGCAACATGTATATACTGTTAACAGACCTAAGTCATAGGTATTTAATACGCACGCATTTCTTGTTTCTTATGTTGAATTAAAAAAAAGATGAAAGCAGGCTTAATAATATTTCAACGACACGGTGTAAAAAAAAAAAAAAAGCTCCGGAATATTGGTCGGTAATTTGGCCTTTACCTATAGATTTCAACCTCGGACACTGAATATAAGTGCTGGATTGATAATGGTTTATAGGTTCACCACTCAAAGCCGCTTGCCTTCCTTAACACACGAGGTCAGACTCAAAAGCAACGAAAGAGAAATAAGGGTATATTCATTTTCTCTACTGCTTCATTCGCAGATTCGGCAATTCGGGCTAGCACCATCCTAAATCGGTGGCGATAAATATTTTTGTTTTTTGTGCCTGTTTGTGAAATAAATGCCGATCTTTATTCGGTGACGGGTTAAAGGCCGACGTATAAGGCGGTGGCGAGGGGCTTTCCTGAACGCTTAACCCGTCACCGACTATAGTGCACCGGATCCTCTTATAGAAGTTCGTCATCGGCGCCAAATAGTATTTATTATTCCCGCGCAATTCACAAACTTAGAAAGAAATATTAAAGTAATTTTTTTTTTCTTTCTAGCGAACTATCCCAGATAACAGTGTAGATGTCGGGTGGCGGGGTCAAAGAAACTGGCCAAGCTATATATTTAGATAAAAAAACTCACCATCTAGACGCCCTGTTCCCATTGTTAACCGCAGTTGACCTTCCACAGTAGTTTCTTCTTCGTGACATCATTGTCCGGGGTCAAGAGTCATTAAACTGGCTCCGATATGACCTTGATTTAAACTTGCTAGTAGATCTGTCATCTCGCTGCATCTGAATGAAAAGAAATACAAGTCAGAGGGTCATTTAAGACAACGTAAATGACAGTACGGAAAACCAGACAGTATCGTCAAGTAAAAAAATAAATAAAAAAAATAATAATTTTTTTATGTCGTTTACGTTAATATTTTTTATCGCCACACATGCTAGTACGTTGGAATGTGCTTATAGGTGTCACCGAAGTACACGACTAAATGTGGTTATCGATACTAACGTCGACGTCGTTTTCGCGCAAACCGTGTCGCGCATGCAGTGCATGTGTCGCTTCTGCTGGTAAACTGAACACGGTACATTATAAACATAGATTAAAGCCTCCATGGAACATTATTTTTCGCTTCTGGTTAACCATAGCTGGTGACAGGAGTTGGCTCCTCCTACATCCCTCCTTTAGGAGAGGGAACACTGGAGAAGGGGTCGCCTCCCTTTAGCGTTCGTTCTGCTGAAATGCAAATGGGTGGGAGGAGCTTCCACTGAACTCTTAACATGTCACAAACTATAGTATTAGCATACACTTTGTAGTTTATACATATCCAGAAAAGATTAATCCATGCAAGCTAGTATTTTTTTTTGTTTGCCAGAAAACATTTATGAAGGATTATTGAATTTACCCCTTCTCCCTCCCTCTTTCCCTCCCCCAGCGTCCACTTCACGGACCTTTTTGAGGCAAATAAAACTGCTCTAAAATTAAGTTGTCTTCGTGGAGTCGCCATTGCATAACGGTTTGTTTTGAAGTTGCTTTGGGGTCACACAGTGAGACCTGCTAAGATTCAAACATTATTCCCCGTTTTTTTTTATCCATTAAATAGGCTTTTAATTATGGTCTGTGCAAAGAGTGTGCACGGCACATTTTACTAAAACTAAGCCAACTGCATTTCATGCACCTAGAAGCGCCTTTGTCTTTAAGCGAAGTGTCAGGCAAATATTGGATCCGCTAGCTCAGTTGATTTCTTTTTACTTGGCTATTTTGTAATTTCAGACACAGTACTTATTTTTGGAAATACACTACAAAGTTGTAACTCGTAAAAAACAACAACAAAAGAACTCAGCCACTTTCGGAATATTATTTCTCGAACCGTCGACTCGTTCAAACTAAACTGGCGTTAATCCGAGCAACATGATAACGCGATGTTCTTTGCCAACACCCGCTTTATAATACCGCGGTGACAGTCGTATTAAAGGTGCCCTGGGGAGGTTTCTGAGATCGCCTGAATGTGGCGATAGCTCCCTCTGCTGGCTTCGAGGTATCTCGAAACCATCTGGATGTCACACATTCTATCATTATTTTCTGAAAGACACAAGATACCATTTTTTTTTCGTTGTAGGTAATTTTTACAAATATCTGGAAATGTTCCACGAAATTATACTCTAGGTCAAGACTATAAAGGGCTAAGTCAAGCAGGTCAAAGCAAGCTTTTAGCATGACCAGTAATGGGCAGAAGTATTTAAAATCACTACATTGGCTTCGACAAGCCCAGTACATTGATACTTCTTTGTTTCCCAGGACAAAGACCAATATGTCAATCTTTTGCTCATGTGGAATGCAATCGATCTAATAAATGTGTAATAGAGACGAATGGCATCAGCCTACGTGCTAGTTATACAATACAAACTGTCTCAGTGATCCCCAGTAATGGCTGTTCGCATCATGTCGCCATGAGTTGTTCAAGAAAGAGTGCTATAAAACTCCTAAATAGAAGGCTGCCACAAATCCCACATGTGTTTCTAAATCTGCAACAAACTCCTCGTGTGATTTTTAAATCTCCCCACGTATAAATGTAAAAAAACAACAAAAAAAACTTGATGACCTTATATAGTTTTGAGGTTGAGGGTAACTTTCCTGTAGATGTAGATGTAGCATGTTACCGACAGTAAAGGCAGTATATGTACAACGGCCGGAGCAGCTGTGCTACAGGCGTCCAAAGTGCGTGACAAGAGCTACTGCGTGGCTTCGTTGCATTTGTTGTTCTCCTTATTAAAGAAGATGAATTCAAATTGTCACCATCTGTGCTCACAAGGTGATACACTAAAATAAACCCTCATGGGTCACTCCCCACATTGAGTCTTAGGAAAGGAAACAACTTTGGTCACGCAGAGCCTCTGAAATAAAACCTTTTCAAAAGTCCGCGCCGACGACTGTCCGCCATTGCTTGCTCACATACTTTGAGCATGTATTGGACACGAGGGTGACGTCAGCGTTCGGCCTTAACTCGGTTCAGCTCGTGTTGATAACGAGCGCTGACGTCACCGTTCGGGGAGGACTCGGAGCCAATCACGCGCTTCGTGAGCAAACAGTAGTGACCGAACAATGTTGCCCGATGGGCTTTTGAAAAGGGACAATCAATCAATCAATCAATAAATCAATCAATCAAATCAACAAATCAATCAATCAATCAATCAATCAATGTTTATTTTTCCCTTGTGCTAACCAACAGCTCGAAAGCCTACTGGGTTAAGCGCACACAATTGAAATACACACAAAATAGAGAGCTGTGTAAAAATATGCAAGCACACAAACATATCACTCATAGCTTCGCGATACTCCTGAAAATAATTTGTTCTCGAGCATAATACCTTAATTTCCTTCTCACAAGTTATGACTCAATATATTTAACCACTCAAACCATTTAAAAGCTAAGAAATGTTAATGGCATAACAGCTCAAAATGCAAACTATAATAGAACACTTGATACGCTTAGATAAAGAGACGGGCATAAATAGTTTTCTCTTGTTTGCTTATGTCCTAGTTCGGACACGTTGATAAAGCAATTACTAGGACCGTGCACCGACTAAGAATAATGAACTGATTAATCGGTGAACTTCAATCAACTTATTATTCGGTTAATCGGCCTAATGTGGGTGCTGATGAAATTGTTAAAGCAGAACGAAATTATTATAACATTATTCACTTGGGGAACGCAATTCCTGAGATTCGTGTAGCCTTAACGATGCAGGAACAGAGAATTTGAATGAAGTCATTCCATTTCATTTATTGGTTTGTTTGGCATACGTTCATTGTCACGAGCTTAGGCCAACAGTATAGAGGAGAGGACAAAAAAAGGAATGAATACGTATTTTTACTTTCATATTTTCGAATATTTAAGCACTCTTTAGGTAAATAAAAAGTGGGAGATATGTGTTGTTTATATAAAAATATTAATTTGATTTAGCGTGTGAGACAGAACCTTTAAAAGGAACAGCAGCACAGTGCTTTACCGCATCGCCCTTACCAAAGGCAGTAACAAGGAGAATGGCACACAACGCAAAGTAAGCAGGAACATTCTGCAGCGGGAAGTTCAGCAGAAAGTACAGCATAGCTTTTAAACAAGTTTATCTGCATTCTTTGAGCACAGGTTGCTCGTAAAATACTAATATTTAATAATAAAAAGAAAAGAGCTCGCAAGCTTATAATAACGGACGAGATCGAGACCTAAAGAAAATGGATTGTACTCCACTGATACATAATGGCGATATCTTGCACTATGTTGATTCTCTTTTCGTTGACTTTCGACGTTATAGTTCTATATGGGCCATATTTTGGTGCATATTTCCGTGTGCAATATAGGACGTTCGCCGTTGGAGTACTTTGAAAACATGGCGTCCCGGAGGAGC
>JAZHYW010009872.1:0-20151 GCA_037355805.1 Ixodes ricinus | reverse complement strand
TATATTAATTGCATTGTACTTCCTACAAATTGCGGTAATGTAAGCCCTCAATAGACACTACAATCACAAAAATACGCCATTTAACCATAATGTTAATAGTCTTTACAGAAAGGTCTTACTTTGTTTTCCCTTTAGCATGTGAAAAACTGACATCGTTATCAAAACTGACATAAAGTCCTATGCGTCACGCATTGCCTTGAAAAACATACACACTTCTGTTATCTGACTCGGATCCCGTTTTGAGGTTTTTGTAGTGAGAACAGCCTTTCTTAATTTATACTTTTTGTGGACATATTTTGAAAAATATCGATTGATTCTGTTATTCTTGTTCTGGGAATAAATGCTAAAGTAATTAATAACCTAAATTCTCCAAACCCTATTAAAGGGCCCAAAGTTCAATATTTAAAATGACAATTATCTCAGTGAGAAAAAGCAACCCCCACACACAAATATCAGCTTCGTTCGAGACTGCCGCTGGAAAGGTCTATAGATAGTTGGAGTCGCGTGAAAGTGCGCGATCGTACCGTGGCGAGGCGAGCTGGGCCAGCATGGGGGCCCCGAGAATGAGAGAGCGTTCAACTAAATATGATGATCACGTCGTTTATGGGCACCATGGTGTGACTAACTTGGACACTCTTGGAGGTGAGTTAACCGCCGGGGAGAGATTACCGCATTGATCAGCAAACTGGCCCTGGTCTGTTTGACATCCTTCAGGAGCATGTCTTCCACACTTCTCTAGAGGGATATTCATTTAATGTCATGGACATCCTCTACAAGGATGTCCATCTGGTGTATTCCAAATCCTTTCAGGAAGATATCCTCTTGTTGTCAGACATCCTCCTGGCAACATTTTCCTGATGTCTTGCACATCCTCCAGAAGGACTTCGAGCTAATATCCTGCAGATACTTTTGGTGTGATGCCGAAGAAATCGTCCTACCTTAGTGATGAGAGAACAGCGTCCTGGTACTTGGTAACCGGGCCTGACGACAACCCCGTCGCCTTCAACCAGCAGCTGAACAGGGACGTTGACGAGGACACCGCCGCCGATGGCCCACTGGAGGCTGATGGGCATGGCGACTGCGGTTGGAAAACTGAAGCGTGGTTCTCGGTGTTCCACGCCGGGTTGTCGCCACTTCCCAAACAACCTGCACAATAATGACAATGATAATTAGAAATAAAACAAAGGTGACAAGAGCAAGTATGCAGGCAAGATGGTTTGACTGATTGATTACGGGTTTAATAGCACGAAAGATACTGAGGCTAAAGCCACTGGATCCTGGGAAAGTAGCGCCATTGCCTTATTTGCCTGCTATCCGGATACAAATACTAACATACAGACGACAAAACCGCGCAAGGTGATTGGCTGATCGGTCTCAGTTGCCATGTCAATCGCAGTTTCGATCTATTATAATCTTCGAAGCTTCGAAAGGGTTGTTCTAAACCAGTCGCTTCAAGATCGCTATGGAGCATCATCGCAATGAAAGCGTTCCTCGCCAATATAAGCGTCTTTGGTACTGTGTATGCAATCAACTTATCAATCATGCTTATTCCCAGTCCTCGACTCGTTCAGGAAATCATGTCGGTGCTTACGGTTGCGTTCGGGCCTACAGCGCTCTTCCCGCTTCAAAACGAGACACTCACTCAGTTTTTGACTGGTTGCATATTATGACAGCTTTTAACGTAGATAAAGAGACGCGAAGGTGGCGTCATCCACGCCACATGACCAATGTCACATGATGTAGCATGATGAGCCCACCAGCCTCGTTTTAAACACGATTGCAGCCGCGTTTTCGTTCCAATAGCTTATGCTAGGCATACTATCGTGGGCACAGCTGTCTATAACGTCGGCAAGCGCTTTGGCGTCGTCTGCTTAGCGCTTAGAGGACGCCCAAATGATGTGGTCGCAACTGGAAGACCAAGACCACCGCCCTGGGCAAGCGCGGCGGTGCGGCGCTGGGTATAGCGAATGACCACCGGGAGCGTGTTATAGGCCTGTAGCTCTCAAGTTTGCGCAGCACCTCTCGAGAGCAGAATCGAATATTTCTCGGTCGCGTTTCAATTAACCGCCAATTTTTTTTTTCGTTTTTTTTTGCGCTGTTAGCGAACGCCGAGCTGGCAGAACTTCGTCGGTGGATAAATTGATGAAATAGAAGAACAGGAACGAAAAGCTACAAGAAAAGCCTTATCGCTTTGATAAGACACTGGAAAGCGCAAGCTGCATTTCTTTGTTTGTTTAAACTTTTTTTTTAAATATAATCTACGTTTCAGCTTAATTCCAGACGCAGCACACACTACGACCTAATGGGATCAATCAGGCAGCGTCAAAAGCGCAAGTCACTGGGCCTTCTTTGTTTATGATTGGTTCAGTGATGATTGAACACTTACGGAAACATGAGGAACACCATGATGGTGCGCTTTCGATGCTGTCTAATTGGTCCCGTCAGCTCGTAGCCTGTTTAGTAGCGTCAGCTGCTTGAACGAAGTACAATTCCCTTAGACGTTCTGTTACCGCGCGTAGACAGATGCTGACGGCGGCATCTGCGTGCGGCCGTTTACGAGCGTTTACACGCTTGTAAATGGCCACCGTGGATCGTACCACGGCTTTCTCAAAACCGGCAGATATGTATGAACAACACAACAAAGAAACGCGAAGGACTGTTTCAGCTCATATTGTCCGCGATAGTGCGTATTAGTAGGGATGACCAAAACAGGCTGCAATGTCTGCTTCTCTCTTTCGCAGCTACAAATCTTCGCTGGTGTGACAGCGAGACCGTCCAATCATCGGTGTTGTGCGACGAGCCGGACCATCCCTCGGTGTTGTGCCAGTGACTGCGTAACTCGCGGTGTTGTGCCAGCCAGTGCCGACTTCCAACAGGGGCCATATGGAATCTAACCTCGGGTGAGCCGGGTGGGCGAGCCAAATCTTCGGCTCGAGTTCCCCCCGCACGACACAGGGCGTTGGCTCCTAGTGGAAAAACCCAAAACTACGCAGGACTGGAACTCTAGGGCACGTGTAGGTTAAGGTCATCTCGGGGTCGCGATGTTGGTTCGAGTCCCCGCGTACCGGTTCTAAGGTTAGCCGAGAGACTGGGCACATAGCGTGGCCAACGCTCCCCTCTCGCAAAAGTCATATACTCCGCGTTGTAAAACGTCTTCTCGCAATCTTTTGTCGCAGGTTGCTTTCTTTTTTCGCGATCTTGTGTTGCAGATGGTACCCTTCTGCGTATTTTTGTTGTACGCTGTTTCTTTAAAGTTCCTGGTTTTCCTTCCGCGAAATGTTTTGTTCCAGGTTGCAGCCTTTTCTTTCGTGAAATCTCTCTACCTCCACAAATCTGTACTGGTTTATAATAATAAAAAAAAAAATTGTGTTTGTGTTTTGTGTATCTATCCCTTCACAAACACGCACAGCTTCCGAGGATCGCGGGCTTAGTTTTAAGTTTTAACCGTGTTTTGACATTTTAACCATTTCAAAAACTTTTTTTTTTATGTGCGAATATATTAATGAGCGGCTCTTGGAGGTTAAGGACTTTCCCTGTCGCTGTAGTGCATTTTTTTTTCTCCTAAGATCAACCATCTCGGTTGATCTTAGAAGCGACGTCATAAAAGAACGAACGCCAGAGCAGCCAGGGTCACTGGCGTCCCGGCACGTTCCGTTCCGTTTCGTCCCCTAGACGTCCAAACCCAACCCAAAACTGGTGTAGTTTCTGACCACTGTCCGGGTAGTATACCCCCACTAGGATCGCGACCATCTGCGATTTAGATGAGTAGATAAAGAACTGAAGTTGGCTCTGTCCATCGAATTGGGCGGCAGCTTGCGCGTCCTAGCCTCTCAATAAAAATGAGTAGTTCTTCGAGCTAATAACTTTCCAAGTAAGTTATAGAGCTTTCAGTTATTACAATTGAATAGTGTCCCTAGCGTATCGCACAATAGTCCGCGCGTAAGTCGTGCCAGTTCAAAACTGGTTAGAGATGCGCTGCAGGGTCCCTCTACATATTCAGTATCTTTTTCATAAATATTAAAAAGTAGATTGAGCTTCCAGCATGTCATAATTATGATATTTCAAATATTTACCTATCCGAATATTGCTTCAACTAATTAAATCGTAAATTGCGTTTTTTTTTTTTGCTGCCAGGAGTTTTTGGAAAAAAGAAATGGGTAGCCTTTTTAGTGTTTTGTTGATGCGTGTTTCTTATAAATTTATAACATGTACGTCACTTTTTTTGTGAATTGCCGTTTTTTGTAATGGCAAACACTACCCCTAAAACAAAAAGGCTCTTTGGAAGCAGTTTTAAGATAAACAAAATTAATGTATCTTAACCTGCTTGTGGAATTTGTGCTTGTGCTTGTAGAATCTGTACTTGTAGAATTTGTTTAGGGTTCTTCGTTTTCGGGTTTTATATTTGTTTAAAAATCAAGGGGGGGGGGGGGGTAATCGGGCGCTATTTTTTAGGCTGATAATCGGGGAGAAATTGGATCTCTGTGATTAGAAAATCATCAGGAATCGCCATTAGGAAATCGGGATTTCTCGTTTTTTTTTCTTTCTGAAGCGCAAGTGCCTGAAATGTTTTATTTACACGAACAAAAGTCAACAAAGTATAGGATATAGCAGTGGCGCTCCATCTTCCAGTATATTTCCGCCTTCTCACTCGTTCTGAAGCGAATATATACAGAGGTAACGCAAATCGAAGAAGTTTGTTACCATCAAACGAGTGACCGAGGAAGCAGTTCTGAAACGGATCCAGAATTGTTCTTATTTGCCATAAATTCAGCTGATTTGAAGACCGGTATTCGGGGAGAAATCGGGTTTAACCCGATTTTCCTAAAAACTGTTCGGGTGCCAAAAGCGGGTAATATCGGGTTTTACCCGAAAGCGAAGAACCCTAAATATGTGACATTTTGTGCAGGGTGACCACCCTGCCTGTACAGGTCTGAGGGCCCGTATGAGTCTATATGAATGCGTTATTATTATTATTTTGTTGAAAGCTCAGTTACCGTATATGGTGGGACGCTTCCCTGTCCGTTTTAACCGTTTAAATCTGGATGACCATCGTACCGGCGTGGATTCGCGCAATCACTAGGGGGTTGTAGTAGATCGCTTTTCTCCTCCGCTACGGTGTCCGCAAAGAAAACTCCGCAGCTGCGCATGCGCGCCGCCAGCCTTGTCTGCATAGTTCAAGGTCTTGTGGCGGATTACGGAGCGCTATGCGGGTGCTTAGCGGGCTGCGGAAACGGTCTACTAAAACTCCCCACTAGTGCGCGGTGCACGTTAAAGACGCAAGGCTAGCTGTCGTGCTAAACTGGAAAATTGCTCATCACCAGCGTGAACCAGTGTAGCCAGTGCCACAACCTCAAAGTCAGAGCCGACCTCTTGTTGCCTAAACATTCAATGTGTGACCTGTTCTTGTTCTTTTTTTGTCAGTTTTCTGTATCACAGGTTATCTCCAAAAATATATTTAAAAAAATCGTATAGCTAAAACTAATAATAATAATAAAGGCAGCACAACATAAGGTTGTCCCGTCTGTTGTTTTGACTGGATTTATTTATGGTGGCTTAACCCCTCGTATCGGGTGATTGCAGTTAAAAAAACTAAATTTTGAACAAGAATTGATAAAAAAATACTTAAGTGAGATTATTTTGGGTTTTCGTAGTTTATAAAGAAGCGAATTCAAAACCAGCCAGCCTGGATATTCATGACACTTTAGCTTCAGAATCTTCCCTGGAATTCTCAAGTCACTGAGATAGGCAATGCCATAGCTAGAACTCTTAACTAAACAAAATTGATAACAGGGAACTGCTTGAGCCTAAACGGGATGGCGTTCGATTTTATCTGCTGTGGAACTTATGTTAGAGAATTGACTGCAGTGACAAGTTCATTCGCGTCAAGGTTCCGACCTAGAGTTTCGCAGATGTCCAATCAATGCAAGACAAGTTGAGGACCACAATAGAAGAGGAACAGATCGGATCAAACCCCATCGATCCACAGCGCGAACCAGTCTCGTTACGTGTTACACACAGACCAAAAAAGTAATCGGTTACAATCACAACGATTCCCGCTCAAAACTATTCGAATGGATCCACTGATTCGTTGACACCAAAATTAGTTCACAGTTAATTCAAAAGAAGCCGACACTTTTCCCATTCTGCCCTTCCCCTCTATAGCCAACCGGAACGAATTTCCCAGGTGAGCCTCTTCGTCTTCCCCTTCTTCTGTTCCTTATCGTACGTAGTCAAGCCGTTATTTCGGCTGATGGCCTTAAACTTTGTTTTGTACAATTTAATACACTCAACCAGTGCAGCTCCGAGCGTAATTTGCTGAATTTGCTTTAATTGCGTGCGGCTTCGTCTTTTTCTTCTTTTTTTTTTTCTTTCTTACACCCGTGGCACAGAACAAACCGGATGAAAAAAGTAGAACTATTGTATCTCTCATTGTGGAAGAGAGACCAATATATAGGAGTCGCTTAAAAGTACTCATCGTTAATCGTTACGTTGGTCACAAAAGAATTCGATTTATGTCTCTGATTAGACGTGATGATGATATATGACTGCTTGTAACACACCGTGCAAGTTTCAATCATCATGTTCAGGCTCGCTCTCACGGACCATATTCGTTTATTTAAGAACAGTAAGCTCATTTCAAAGAGCCATGGCAGGAGAACGGTTACATAAATCTCTGAACACAAAATGTACACAAACTGAAAATTAGCTCAAGGGATATTTCATAGCAGTTGCAAAATGATCAAAAGACGTTAGGATGACGACGTTCTTTGTTAGTTCTAGTCTTTGATTGGTGCAGGAAAGAATTATGTAGAACAGTCGTTCTTGAATGTATTGTATTGTTGTCCTGGAAGAGTGGCTTAGTTGTGACGATTTGGACGATAATGGTTTTAAATAACTAGAACCTTCGACGCGGAGGGCGGCGTTCAAGATGTCGTCGGGAATCTTTAATCTGCGATTTCTTTCACTCGTCTGGAATGTCTGAAACTAAGCTCTTCTAGCTATATCCGTGGATAATACTTTGATGACTCCGCGCTAAAGATATTAAAAATAAACCACGAAGTTACTTTTTTTAAATTTATTCTAGTTTACGAATGGCTTTTTGTGTGAAATATAACAACACTGCATTAGCATGTTTCAATGCTGGTCTAAGAAACCTCTTGCAGGCGATAATGTTGCGTATCCGAACCAGCAAATTTAAATTTCCTCACAATGAATTACCTCTGGTTTTATTAACGGTCGCTTGTGGATGCAGGTTCCTGTTCAGTTTATGATTAAAGAGACGTTTCTTTTAATTCCTTTAAGAGAACTAAAATCTGACAGAAACGGGTAAAAATAAAGTATGACGAGCCGTATAAGTGGACTGTTCACGGGAGCAGTACGGATCGATATTGACATCCTCACGGAGTGCTTTCACAAGAGAGCGTCCAATGGTAGCATCCAAATTGCAATCGATCAACCCTGTTTCTTGTCAATGAAGAATGTAACGAAATGAGTCACATACGAGCACTCGTGCGCGTATGTATGTGCATACGAGCACAGTGTTGTAACCCAGATGATTGTGCTAAGAAACGAGCTGAACGAATCACGAGTGGTTCGTTTTAGAACAATCATTTTGATTCGATATGATATTAAAATTGTGAACGTTGAGATCACGATTTGGCGGAACAGTTGGGCTGTAGCCTGAAACACTTGGATTTAAAGAAGTGTATGTTTAGTGAGCAACTAGAAGTTACAACTCAAGACTGACACGCAGGCGAGTTTTCGCACGAGATTCGTGAGCCTTTGCGTCGGCAGGGCGTGCGTTACCTTCACGCGCGTGCGTTCTGTTTTGCCTAATATGTAATTTCTAACCAATGCCCCCCCCCCCCCCCCCCAAAAAAAAAAAGAAAAGAAAAAGCTTGCTTGCTGTTACGTTGGCGGAACTGAGGCCTTACGCAATGCAAGCATTACGCTTTGCGTTACGTAATGCCACAGCGCAGGCTTCATTTTTAGGTCTTAACGGATGTTCCGCCTCATCATTCGTTGACCTGATTTCGTAGATCGCAGAGATTGACTCTTTGAGTGTTTTGTGGTTAGGTAGACGCGCAGGCATTTCTTAGAGTGTAACTTACGGCTGTATAAACATACACACAACATAATTACAATTACAGCCAACTCTTCGATTAAGGAGTTCGGTTCGTAAGAACTAATGTCGAAACATTGCACGCAGCAAAGAGGGGCAAACTGCTCCACTCTCAAACATAGGGACGCCATAGGCATCCTCCCATCAAACGCTGGCAACAACACACAGCCCTCTCCGAACGCGCGCCGCGAAGGTCGATCTAAACACGCCGGAGACCCACTGGCGTATTTTTTTTTCCTCTTTCCCTCCTGGACAAGCATCGACTGGCGAGCCCCGTCGCGGGGCAACAGGGGGTTTGAGCCGCGAGTCGGGAGGCGGCAGGGAAAAACCATCACCCACAGTCACGGCCGATTCGCACGGGCTGCAGTAACCCATCGCGGGCGCCAACTTGCCATCGACCGCCGACTCCAGACAGCGCCATCTTTATTTACAGCGGCAACGCCACAGGACCCCACCGGGCAGCGGCAGTACGCAGGTCAGAAACAGATTCACATTTGCTCGTTCTTGTTCGGGTCCTCCTCCCCGCAGGAGCCCTCTCCGGCCTCCGTGAACACCTCGTGAACGCTGTAGTTTACGCTTTGCCTCACCGACACCGCACAATTGCAGGTTCTAGGGAGGTTTGGGGGCTTTCGAGGGAAGCCAATGGAGACCCGCTTTCCTCTCGCGTGTTCGCGACGCGAAAACCGATGGTGCCTCGCTTGCTAGGACGTTTCAACGTACGAGGCAAGCATCGTGACGACGAGTCTGATTTGAAAAATAACCTGTATCCCGCAACTCTGCGCAACGTCATGAAGGAATAAATCGCGTAGTACGTGGGGATTCGTTTATTTATCTTTAGTTATCCCATGTCATTTGCCTTCCTAATTTTTGTTTTCATCATTATATTTCGTTCCCTTTTTCCCCTTTGCCTGCCCGGTCTCCACGTGTGGGCTCTCGACTTTCGACCTTCTAAACTGGGATCGATGGCGCGGCCTTGGAACTCCTCCCTAGCTCAGTCCGATCGATAGCCTTTCTCCAGATGCAGCGACAGGGTTATTTCACGTGGTGCACATTCCTCATAATCATAAGAACTGCTACAATTTTTTTTTTCTTCAAGCAAGTGCCATTCAGTGGCAATCGCAACAACTCCAAGACTATATCACTAACAGTTGGCAACTATAACAGCGTTGTGTCCTCGGAATTGTGCACCGTCAACTTTTGCAGGTGGTTTATGTACCACGCACCTGTCAATGTATCTAATGACAATCAGTGAGTTCTGTTGCAACATGTATATACTGTTAACAGACCTATGTCATAGGTATTTAATACGCACGCATTTCTTGTTTCTTATGTTGAATTAAAAAAAAGATGAAAGCAGGCTTAATAATATTTCAACGACACGGTGTAAAAAAAAAAAAAAGCTCCGGAATATTGGTCGGTAATTTGGCCTTTACCTATAGATTTCAACCTCGGACACTGAATATAAGTGCTGGATTGATAATGGTTTATAGGTTCACCACTCAAAGCCGCTTGCCTTCCTTAACACACGAGGTCAGACTCAAAAGCAACGAAAGAGAAATAAGGGTATATTCATTTTCTCTACTGCTTCATTCGCAGATTCGGCAATTCGGGCTAGCACCATCCTAAATTGGTGGCGATAAATATTTTTGTTTTTTTGTGCCTGTTTGTGAAATAAATGCCGATCTTTATTCGGTGACGGGTTAAAGGCCGACGTATAAGGCGGTGGCGAGGGGCTTTCCTGAACGCTTAACCCGTCACCGACTATAGTGCACCGGATCCTCTTATAGAAGTTCGTCATCGGCGCCAAATAGTATTTATTATTCCCGCGCAATTCACAAACTTAGAAAGAAATATTAAAGTAATTTTTTTTTTCTTTCTAGCGAACTATCCCAGATAACAGTGTAGATGTCGGGTGGCGGGGTCAAAGAAACTGGCCAAGCTATATATTTAGATAAAAAAACTCACCATCTAGACGCCCTGTTCCCATTGTTAACCGCAGTTGACCTTCCACAGTAGTTTCTTCTTCGTGACATCATTGTCCGGGGTCAAGAGTCATTAAACTGGCTCCGATATGACCTTGATTTAAACTTGCTAGTAGATCTGTCATCTCGCTGCATCTGAATGAAAAGAAATACAAGTCAGAGGGTCATTTAAGACAACGTAAATGACAGTACGGAAAACCAGACAGTATCGTCAAGTAAAAAAATAAATAAAAAATAATACTAATTTTTTTATGTCGTTTACGTTAATATTTTTTATCGCCACACATGCTAGTACGTTGGAATGTGCTTATAGGTGTCACCGAAGTACACGACTAAATGTGGTTATCGATACTAACGTCGACGTCGTTTTCGCGCAAACCGTGTCGCGCATGCAGTGCATGTGTCGCTTCTGCTGGTAAACTGAACACGGTACATTATAAACATAGATTAAAGCCTCCATGGAACATTATTTTTCGCTTCTGGTTAACCATAGCTGGTGACAGGAGTTGGCTCCTCCTACATCCCTCCTTTAGGAGAGGGAACACTGGAGAAGGGGTCGCCTCCCTTTAGCGTTCGTTCTGCTGAAATGCAAATGGGTGGGAGGAGCTTCCACTGAACTCTTAACATGTCACAAACTGTAGTATTAGCATACACTTTGTAGTTTATACATATCCAGAAAAGATTAATCCATGCAAGCTAGTATTTTTTTTTTTGTTTGCCAGAAAACATTTATGAAGGATTATTGAATTTACCCCTTCTCCCTCCCTCTTTCCTCCCCCAGCGTCCACTTCACGGACCTTTTTGAGGCAAATAAAACTGCTCTAAAATTAAGTTGTCTTCGTGGAGTCGCCATTGCATAACGGTTTGTTTTGAAGTTGCTTTGGGGTCACACAGTGAGACCTGCTAAGATTCAAACATTATTCCCCGTTTTTTTTTATCCATTAAATAGGCTTTTAATTATGGTCTGTGCAAAGAGTGTGCACGGCACATTTTACTAAAACTAAGCCAACTGCAATTCATGCACCTAGAAGCGCCTTTGTCGTTAAGCGAAGTGTCAGGCAAATATTGGATCCGCTAGCTCAGTTGATTTCTTTCTACTTGGTAATTTTGTAATTTCAGACACAGTACTTATTTTTGGAAATACACAACAAAGTTGTAACTCGTAAAAAACAACAACAAAAGAACTCAGCCACTTTTGGGATATTATTTCACGAACCATCGACTAGTTCAAGCTAAAGTGGCGTTAAACCGAGCAACATGATAACGCGATGTACTTTGCCAACACCCGCTTTATAATACCGCGGGGAGAGTCGTATTAAAGGTGCCCTGGGGAGGTTTCTGAGATCGCCTGAATGTAGCGATAACTCCCTCTGCTGGCTCTAAGCATCCTAGAAATCCCTAAATCATAACGACAACGCAACCGATTTTCTAATTTAAAAAAAAAAAACCAAAGATTGCAACACATTGATGTCGTTTCCGGCGATGGGAGGAGCGTGTTCCGAAGCCAGGACCACTGTCAGTCAGTAGCAAGCGAAGAATTCTCACGCCTCCGACCGGTGGAATCGCGGAGTGATATCTCGAATGCACGCGGCTCGTCGTTCATACAGCCCGGACAACGATTCAACCCAGCGAGCGAGCGCTCGAGCGCTCGATAGCTGGCGACCACCGAACACATCACTCCCGCGAAAACACAAAACAAAAAAATTATAGTTATCTGTTTTTGAGACGATTATTGCAGTATTATGTTCCTCTCTGCGAAACAAATTACATTTTTTGACTACTCTTATACTTGCTTCTATCATCTAGGAAGTATACACATTTTGTAATAACAGCGTTTGCAATCTCAACGAAATGTCGCGTTTTCACTGATCACATGCCGTCCTGACTGCCGGCACAATGCTCTTCCCATCACCAGAGATAATTTAGATCTTTGATTTTTTGTTTGTCTTTTAATAAGGAAATTGGCCGTGCATCGCTACGATTCATGGATTTCTAGGATGATTAGAGCCCGCAGAGTGAGTTATCGTCATATTTAGGCGATCTCAGAAACCTCCTCAGGGCACCTCTAAGTCCTTTCGGAAGGACTTAATATGACGTCGCACTGACTCTGCCAAGTACTGGGAAACATAACGGACCGATTTTAGCCGCATTTTTTCGAGGCATCTCGAAGCCATCTGGAAGTCACACATTCTATTATTATTTTCTGAAAGACACAAGATACCAATTTTTTTTCTCGTTGTAGGTAATTTTTACAAATAGTCTGGAAATGTTCCACGAAATTATACTCTAGGTCAAGACTATAAAGGGCTAAGTCAAGCAGGTCAAAGCAAGCTTTTACCATAACCAGTAATGGGCAGAAGTATTTAAAGTCACTACACTGGCTTCGACAAGCCCAGTACATTGATACTTCTTTGTTTCCCAGGACAAAGACCAATATGTCAATCTTGTGCTCATGCGGAATGCAATCGATCTAATAAATATGTAATAGAAACGAATGGCGTCAGCCTACGTGCTAGTCATACAATACAAACTGTCTCAGTGATCCCCAGTAATGGCTGTTCGCATCATGTCGCCATGAGTTGTTCAAGAAAGAGTGCTATAAAACTCCTAAATAGAAGGCTGCCACAAATCCCACACGTGTTTCTAAATCTGCAACAAACTCCTCGTGTAATTTTTGAATCTCCCCACGTATAAATGTAAAAAAAAAACAAAAAAACTTGATGACCTTATATAGTTTTGAGGTTGAGGGTAACTTTCCTGTAGATGTAGATGTAGCATGTTACCGACAGTAAAGGCAGTATATGTACAACGGCCCGAGCAGCTGTGCTACAGGCGTCCAAAGTGCGTGACAAGAGCTACTGCGTGGCTTCATTGCATTTGTTGTTCTCCTTATTAAAGAAGATGAATTCAAATTGTCACCATCTGTGCCCACAAGGTAATACACTAAAATAAACCCTCATGGGTCACTCCCCACATTGAGTCTTAGGAAAGGAAACAACTCTGGTGACGCAGAGCCTCTGAAATAGACCCTTTTCAAAAGTCCGCGCCAACGACAGTCCGCCATTGCTTGCTCACATACTTTGAGCATGTATTGGACACGAGGGTGACGTCAGCGTTCGGCGTCAACTCGGTTCAGCTCGTGTTGATAACGAGCGCTGACGTCACCGTTCGGCGAAGACTCGGAGCCAATCACGCGCTTCGTGAGCAAACAATAGTGACCGAACAATGTTGCCCGATGGGATTTTGAAAAGGGGCAATCAATCAATCAATCAATGTTTATTTTTCCCTTGTGCTAACCAACAGCTCGAAAGCCTACTGGGTTAAGCACACACACTTGAAATACACACAAAATGGAGAGCTGTGTAAAAATATGCAAGCACACAAACATATCACTCATACTTTCGCGATACTCCAGAAAATAATTTGTTCTCGAGCATAATACCTTAATTTCCTTCTCACAAGTTATGACTCAATATATTTAACCACTCAAACCATTTAAAAGCTAAGAAATGTTAATGGCATAACAGCTCAAAATGCAAACTATAATAGAACACTTGATACGCTTAGATAAAGAGACGGGCATAAATAGTTTTCACTTGTTTGCTTATGTCCTAGTTCGGACACGTTGATAAAGCAATTACTAGGACCGTGCACCGACTAAGAATAATGAACTGATTAATCGGTGAACTTCAATCAACTTATTATTCGGTTAATCGGCCTAATGTGGGTGCTGATGAAATTGTTAAAGCAGAACGAAATTATTATAACATTATTCACTTGGGGAACGCAATTCCTGAGATTCGTGTAGCCTTAACGATGCAGGAACAGAGAATTGGAATGAAGTCATTCCATTTCATTTATTGGTTTGTTTGGCATACGTTCATTGTCACGAGCTTAGGCCAACAGTAGAGGAGAGGACAAAAAAAAAAGAAATCAATAAGTATTTCTACTTTCAGATTTTCGAATATTTAAGCACTCTTTAGGTAAATAAAAAGTGGGAGATATGTGTTGTTTATATAAAAATGTTAATTTGATTTAGCGTGTGAGACAGAACCTTTAAAAGGAACAGCAGCACAGTGCTTTACGCATCGCCCTTACCATAGGCAGTAACAAGGAGAATGGCACGCAACGCAAATAAGCAGGAACATTCTGCAGCGGGAAGTTCAGCAGAAAGTACAGTATAGCTTTTAAACAAGTTTATCTGCATTCTTTGAGCAGAGGTTGCTCGTAAAATACTAATATTTAATAATAAAAAGAAAAGAGCTCGCAAGCTTATAATAACGGACGAGATCGAGACCTAATGAAAATGGATTATACTCCACTGATACATAATGGCGATATCTTGCACTATGTTGTTTCTCTTTTCGTTGACTTTCGACGTTAAATGGTTCTATATGGGCCATATCTTGGTGCATATTTCCGTGCGCACCATAGGACGTTCGCCGTTGGAGTACACTGAAAACATGGCGTCCTGGATAGCTAGGTTCGACTTTTGAGAAAAGGTACATGGAAGTGACGTAATGGAAAGGAGGAACGTATCCAAGCAACAGTCACGTGGCGGCTTTGCTCACTTTGACGCCGCTACGTCATCGCAAACTTGACACCTGTCACCCGTTTGAGCGACGTCCGGAGCCAACCGCCGACGAGCGGAAGGAGCTACGCATTCCCTGAAGCGTCCCTATGCGCGGGATACGGGGTAGGATTTACTACGACGCGGGGAGCAGTTCCTGCGTTTAGTGAAGAAACGGCAACCAATCCTGTGCGTCGCTGGCCGTCGCATCTGTTCTAGTACAGGTAAAAGTATTGAAAAACAATAAAAACCTGTCGGGCGTTGTTAAAACAAACCGCTTTTTTGTATCCTTTTGCAATACATCTAAGAGTTATTTGGAGAGAAAGTTGTTTCATTATTAAAATGAATGCGGGATGCGCGCTTCGCGCCTTCTTTAAAGCAACATGTCGGAGCAAGCCAGAATCGCGGGGTTGATGGCTGCACATAAAGAGCTCCCGTTACCAGCGTTTTGCGGTCCCGGCGCGTAATGAAGACGCGGAAGCAAGCAGACGACCTGGACAAAGACGCCTGCTTGCTCTGTTGAACCCAAGAAACATTCGGTTGATATGACTTACCCTGAGACAGGGAAGAAACAAGATACGTAAAAGGGACGGTCAACGCACAGCGTATCCAAAAACAGCTGTGTGTTCGGAGACGCGCCTTTCTTTTCCTTTCCTGTCTCAGGTCAAGGTATGTCCACTTCTCACGAGCTCGCCTGAGCGCTCACCTTTTTTGAGACCTACAGTGTAGTCATAACTTGCAACAGCAACTACTTTCATCTTGTCTGGAATACCTCAGTAACAAACTTCGCCACGTCTTTTTTGTACATATGCTGTAAACGACTTAATTTTCGCGAAAAATAGGTCCCGCGAACAATTCCGGTAAGATGTCAACACATTGGAATCTATATTGAGATCCCACCACGTCGCGAAATTTAGAACCCGCGATTCATTCCAAAACTTCAGCTTTGAACTAAATCGCGAAATATTGATCCCGCGAAAAATAGGTCGTTTACAGTATATTACTGTCTAGCTGCATTTAATCTTGTCCCGAATATGGCAGGCCTTCGTGTATATTAATATATGTGTTACAAAATACAACCCAGAGGTGGTGTGCTGCGAAACGTGTTCAAATAGGAGATAAATTTTTGACATAATATGTGATTTAAGAATGTCCAAGTGTTTAGGTTGTGCTATGCTAGTCAGTGTTCATTTTTACTTTCGAGAATGAAATATTGCATCACATGTTTTCATATCATTTTACTTTTTCAAGTTACGGTTTTGCATTCTAAAAATAAAGCACTTTCAAAAATAAACTAGCTGTGCAACGTACCATAAACCCTGATACTCTACGTAAAAAAGGACACATACACCGAAAGGTCTCAAACAGCTGAAATTTTTATTTTCCAAAAAGTGCTTAAATAGGCACCGTGACAAAAAGTAGGGGAGAGAGAGAAACCTGGAATGTCTTGAGAGATCCTAACTGACACAAATCCCAATACTAACATCAAGAGGCACACCTGAGTGATGTACAGTCATAATACAGAAGGCAATAACGGGATGCTTAAAACCACAGGGGAAATGAAACAATACCCAAAATGGCAATATACCTGGTTTAATCAACACTATACAGGTCTACAGATGGTCTAAAGTATTTCTCGGCTCTTTGCAGGGGAAAGTGAGGTGACCATTGTCGGTTTGGTAACCCGCAAGCCTTCTCGGTCATTATCCCACGCATTTCATGCCTTCTGCTCATAAAATGGAAAGGCTATCGATATCACCGCCATGCACTCAATACATATCCGGGGGCAGTACCGTTTGTCTCTGAACACAGCACATGGAATACCTGTGAACAGGTCCATCATGTTCCTCGACCTTACACTGGAATTTAAAGATATAAACGAATGTTGCAAGCATGAACCAAGGTCGTGCAAAGGATTTCTTTTGTTTGCATCTGGACATTCCAAAACTATAAAACACAGTGTTTCCTATGTTGCTCTTGTATTGGCCTTAAAGAAATATTGTCACCAGAATAACGGGCAAAGTTTTGAAAAGCACTTTTTCTGCCTACGTGATTCTGGGTATCCGATTGGTTTCCTGGGATGCGCATCTGAAAACACCTGCACCAAACTGTAACACAAATCAGCTGACACAGATATGGCAGAGAGAAGACAAGAACTAAGCAAAAAATTGTAGTACCTATACATTCATGGCATAACCCATAAATTAAAAGGAAGTAGCTGCAAGGCAGGGCAATAAGGTTGTGTGCTCTGCTCCAAACAAGGCGTATTGTTTGGAGAAAGGTATAAAATGCAGGCGAGCTGGTGAATGACATCCAAAGTAACCCTGAGACGTAGGAACAATAAAAACACGGAAAGAACAATGAAGTCTCTAACACAGCTTAAAATTGATTGAACAACCTCTTTCACAATTCAAACGACCTCCTCGCCCACTACACAGTGTACCCTGACAAGACAAGACAAAGTAAATTACAACTTCAACCAGAAGAAAATGTGCACATTTCTTACAAGACATAATGTGCCCCGTGTGACACAGGGGTTGTTTATCACATTCCCCTATCACATGGCAAATGTCACATCGGTGATAGGACAAGAAAGCATGCAGCATCTGTCAAGGAAACTACAGCAGCTCATTGCCGCACCTGTAAACACAGTGTTGTGTTCAGCAGCATCACCATCCTTGCAAGAAACAAAAGCCCGTATGCACGAGAAATGCGAAAACATTTAAAACAATGGCCATCGAAGGAAACAAAGCAGCATGCGTTAGCGTGCCTTCCAACAAACTCGACAAGAAAAGCAGTACTGTTTGGAATGTTTTACGTCCCGCTGAAATGCGGGTCGTTTAAACTAATTTGTATCTATAGCTCTCAGAATAAAGAACAAAAAGAAGCAGATGGCTGAGGCACATGAAGAGGAAGAAGTATTAAACCATAGTTGGTAGTCCAGCGACATGTTTTTTTTCTCAAGTTCAAGCTGGCCCTAGCCATGGTGGCTGTGTGATGAACTGTGCAGGGTGTTGGAGCTGAGGAGACTGCATAGCTTATGGGCGGCCATGACTGCAGAGCAGCGAGTGAAGTGTGCACTTGACGGCTTTCACGGGGAGGGCTTCACTGACGGCAAGGGAACAGACGGGTCCTTGGTGGTCGAGACCTTTATCGTGGTGGCGAGCGGCTCCCCGTTGCCAGTGGCGTCCGTGCTGGGCATCACCGTGGCGAGGGCGGTAGGGGCACCCCGACGGTGTCCTTTTGGGCGGGACCACCTTCGTGGCGACGTCCCTCATGGGTGGGACTGCCATCCTGGCGTGTGCGGCACTGCGCAGGGGCACGGCTGCAGCGCGTCTCGAACCGGGCGACAAGGCGTTGCCTCAAAGCCCTGTCCGAGAGGCCGACCGGAAGGTTGGCAGGAGCCAGCCTCTCGCCACCAGACACTGACCCCTCCGAGCTCGGCTCGGACTCCAACTCTGACTTTTCAGGGTCGGAACCCGACTCGGGTTTTGGCTCGCTCAACGCAAGGCAGGCGTTGTGCAGCACTGCACGTGCCGTCATAATGGTGGTGGTGGCTATTGATGGATGGTAATGCAGAGTCCAGTGCCTTTGCAGACACCAGAACCTGTTTTTCAACAGCCCACTGCAGCGCTCCACATCGGACCTGACCGAGGAATGTGCCTTACTAGACCGGCAGCAAGCAGATGGAGGTCACGTGGATCCCAGGGACAGGGGTGATGAACCAAGACTCCAAGCCAAAGTCGCCTGCACGTTTAGAGGAGGGAACCTATTATAATACTGTTTTCTTTAAAATTGACGGCAAGAAAGCAGCGAAAAGAGGTGATTGCAACTTTGTGTTTTCCTGGTACTATGCTTCTTTGGATAGTGTTTACAAAGATGTGCCAGAGGTATAGACACAGGGCCTGCACAGTTGATGTTTGGTACAGTACATTTTCTGTGGAACTGTGGATTTCAAGGGGTACACAGCCACCGTGTGCAAGAGGAATGAAACGAGCATGCTCACCGAGGAGGAGCCTGTGGTCGTCTACCAGCCGCCCTTGCTTGATGTTGCCGCAGAGCGAAGAGAAGCATTACACAAAGTGAGTCAGGGCACCGTGGCTCCATGCATCTTACCCGGCATTCAGCGTCACGCATCTGGAAGTGTGAGAGAGATACCGACATGAATTTACCTGAATGTTCCACTCATGGTTCACAAAGCAGTCTCAATTCCAGAACCTTCAAAGTTCTTTTGACACTATTAACATGATTGCAACACACCTTCATGGACGCAAGATATGATGACATGCAACCACTTCTTTCAAACAAAAATAATGTGGCAGGCG
This sequence comes from Ixodes ricinus, assembly GCA_037355805.1. Lineage (NCBI taxonomy): Eukaryota > Metazoa > Arthropoda > Arachnida > Ixodida > Ixodidae > Ixodes > Ixodes ricinus. Next base: position 1,152 of record JAZHYW010009872.1, on the reverse strand, counting down.
GGAGGATGCATGTTTTAAAAGTCACGACATACTACATTGAGCACACGCTCGTGCAGTCGGAGCACAGGGGCGGATTCAGAGGGGGTGGTCCGGATGTCCTGGCCCCCCTCTTGAGTTCTACATGTGTAAAAATTTAGGGCGTGGAAAAGGGGGGGGGGTATTTAAGTGTGATACGCTGACCAAAAACCTGACCCCCTCCCTTCTAGAAATACCTGCGTCCGCCCCTGGCGGAGCACACAAGCCCCCACCTCTCATTTATAAAATGGCATATCCACACCGTACCGGCGTTACGCTGTATTCTTTTTGACACACATGGAACTGATTTTGAGTACGTAATTCGAGCGTACTTACCACCATCACGTTGAGGGCGTAGAAATGCTTGCGGCACAGTACACCGCCTTCGTGGCGGTGGGATCGTTCTTGGACGGACCGACGATGGCGATCATCGTTTCGTTCACGCAACCGATGACGCCGAATATCCTACCGAGCGGCCCGAGGCCCGTCTCCACGTCGTACCTCTCGCTCGGCGTCTCGGGGAAGCGGAGCCAGCAGCGCCGGACCCCGACACGACGCACATAGCGACGGACGCGACGCGGACAGAGACGCCGACTGTCTTCAGTCCCGCGCTACGTGCTCGTCGCTCGCCACCGAACTTTGGAAGCACTCCGTGTCGTAGAAACGAAGTGTACAACACTTGAAGCTCCACAGTCGGGAACGTCCACGAGCTTCGTTTTGCAGTCTCTCCACCTCCGGCTCCTCGCGCCAACGTTGTCTCGCGCTGCCGACGCTGCGTCGCACGCTTGCAATCCTCCGGGAGCTCGAATGCTGCGCGGTGCTGCCGGTGAGTCTTCCCGGCGAAAACAATAACTAAATTAGTTGAAAAGTGGCACAATAGCCCGACGACGATGCGGTTCGGAAAATATGACCAACGAAAGACACCTTCTAAGGAGCTAGTACCTTTTGAAACGTACTCAGTACAAAACGAAACGTCACTTTGTTGTCACGTCCGGTAGCCGACTCCGCCCAGTTTTGCCGACTCCGCCCACATTTTTCTAGGGAAATTACGTCAGTTTTGCTTCCAACCAATCAGACGTGAAGACGTCACTTCCGTGTACTTTTAAAAGGAACATGTACAATGTCGAACCTAGCTAT